>CATNWA010015771.1:0-254935 GCA_951230385.1 Staurois parvus | reverse complement strand
AAGGAGGGAAATTCCGATGAACACCCAAACTCACTTTGCCCCCCCCGTGAAGGGGACGATGTGCTATTTTGGGGTTTTGGGATCAGAGACTGCCTCCTCCTCCTCTTCCCCTTGTGCCACTGGACAGGGTTTCCCTTTAAGGGGCCCCCTACAAAACCCCGGGCCCCCCAGGCAATGCCCAAATGGGTCAGCCCCGGCCCTGGTTGGGGGCACCATGCAAATTTCCCTCCCCCCCGGGGGAGTGTCAATGATCTTTGAAAAAACCATGGGGGAATTTCTTTCCAAAAAACTACATTTGGGTTTCTTGCCCAATGATCTCCAGGCAGCTGGGCCCAACGTCACCAAAAAAAACCAATTTGGGTAAACCTACACCGAAAAGGATTAAAAACCCCTGAAGTCCCCCGCAAAATTTCCCCTGCCCCAGAAAGGGGGGGGGAAACCCCGGTCCCGGCCCTTTTTAAAGGGGCCCCCAAACTGGAAAAATCTGAATAAAGGGGTGAGGGGAAGGGTTGGGGTTTGGCCCCAAAAAGGTTCCCCACCAAACCTTTAAATGATTGGGGGGGAGGGGGAATTTTTGGGCCAGAGGGGATGGGGGTTTGGGGGGGCCAAAATTCCCTCCTAAAGATGTGGGAAAACCTTTGGTCCCCCAAACTAAAAAAATGTCGGCCTTGTGATTTTTCAACAAGGGATTTGCTAAAAAAAGCAAAAAGTATGTTTTTTTAAAGGGGGAAAAAATTTACTTTTTTCCCCCTCATGAACATGAAAATCATTTTGCAAAAATTTTGTTGGGACTTTGGCATTTTTTTTTGGAATTTTTTTTGGGCTATTCTGTCTCGTGTTAAAAATTTACACCCTTCCGTTCGATTTTTAAAAATGATCGTTTTCTTTATAAAGTGGGCAAACTTTCAAAAATCGGGCAGGGGATAAAAATTGCTTTTTTCCCTTCACTGTTTTATATACGTACATGCACAAATACATATTTTTACGGGTGTAATTTTTAAAATTTACCGTTTTTTTTCCGGCGTAAAAAAGACGCCCTTTTTAAAAACCCCAAAAAATCTTTAAAAAAGTCGGGGGTCTTTCTTTTTACCCCGGGTTGGGGGAGCCCCAACCGGGGTTTTCGGGGTGGCCTTCTTCGCAGGGGGCGGGGCCCACCCCCCCTCCCCCTTTAAAAAGGGACACCAAAAGTACAGGGGGGGGGCGAGGGGCGGCTGTCCCCTTACCTGGCCCCGGCCCCCAACGACGTTTCCGGGTTTCAGGAAGCCGGGCCCCCCCTTCTTTCAGTCGGCGGCCGATGGTCACGCAGCCGCTCGGCTCCCCTCCCTCCCGGTGTTTGGGGCGCCAGCACTGGAAAAAGGGCACCCCAGGTGACCAACCCACCGGCGGGGGAGGCGGGGGCCACCCGGCCCCGGAAATCGAACCCGGGGGAAAACGGGAAGAAGGGGGGCAGAAAGCCTCTAAACCCCCACTGACACTAACGTTTGGGGAAATATTCCCCCTTCCACATGACCCAATTTTTGAGGCACGGGTTTCTTCCCCACGGGGACCCCAACGATGAGGAATTTTTCCCCTTTTCCCAAAAGCCCACCAACGATGAGGACTTTCCTCCCCCTGACCCAAAACGATAAAGGCACTATTCCCCCCACTGTAAAAATTTTAAATGGGGCTTTTTCCCTCCCCCTTTGATACCAAAGATGGGGCCTTTTCTCCCCCGGGATCCCCAACGAGGGGGGCATATTTTTCTCCCCCCCCCTTTGCCCCAAAACGTTTTGGGGCATTTTTCTCCCACTGACCCCAAAGGGTTGGGGAAATTTTCTCCCCACTGCACCAATAAATGGGGAAACTATTCTCCCCCCCTTGACCCCAAAAATGATGGGGCACTATTCTCCCCACGGGGACACCAATGATGGGGCACTATTTTTCCCCACTGTTTAAAACCCCAATGATGGAGCACTTTTCCTCCCACTGCAAAAATGAGGGGGCGCAATTCTCCCAAAATGTCCCAATGATGGGGGCTTTTCCCCCAATGAAAAACCAATAAATGGGGCGCTTTTCCCCCCAACTGAAAACAATGATGGGGTGTTTTATTCCTCCCACTGACAAAAATGAGGGGGCATATTCATCCCACGGGCACCAATGAGGGGGCCCACTATTCCCCCCACGATACCAATGATGGGCCCGTTTTTTCCTCCCACTGACCCCCAAATTTGAGGGGGACATTTTTCCTACCACGGGACATTTAATGATGGGCACTTTTTTCCCCCCATGACACCAAAAAATGGGGCAGGGATTTTCCCCTGCCCCAATGAGGGGGCCCACTTTTTCCTCCCATAAAAATTGATGGGGCCCCTTTCCCCCCCTGACTAATGATGGGGCCCTTTTCCTCACACACTAAACACTAATGATGGGGCTCCATCAATGGTGTCTGTGGGGGGAAATTAGTGTCCCATCTTTGGTTCAGTGGGGAATAGTCCCCCTTTCTTTGGTGTCAGGGGATGAAATAGTCCCCCTTAAAGGGTGTCAGAAGGGGGGGAATAAGCCCCCCCATTGGTGTCAGTGGGAGGAATGGGGCCCCCAATTTTTTGGGTTTGTCAGGGGTTTAAAATTAGTTGCCCCCTTACATTGGTGAAAGTGGGAGGAATAGCCCCCCTTTCATTGGAATAATACTGAAATGATACCATATTTAAAATCAAATTGTGTTTTTTAAATTTTTATTTGGTGTGTTTTGGGAAAGGGGGGGTAGTCTTATACGGGGGAGTATGGGCTCAAACCCTATATTTTAACAGGAAAAGTAGGGGGTTTCGTCTTATACGCCCGTCGTTTTTATACGCCTTTTAAAATCCGGTTATTTTATAAAATATATATTTTTTTTTTCCCCTGGTTGCGAGTTTTTAAGGGGGGTTGCAATGAAAGAAATTCGGTTTTTTTTTCTAGTTACAAATCAGATCACTAAAAACGGGGGGTTTATGAAGACATTAGTAAATGGTGAGTTAAGTGGTTACTAAGGGTAAGGAAGATTTTTTTTTGCAGCCTGTGTTAAGTGTGTATATGAAACGGGTTTTTCTTGCAAACGATGGAGATGTTGTTGGCACTCCCTTTGAGCAAATTTTCCATTTCCCTAGCAACTGGGAACAGGGGGGGCTGCACGGCCAGGGCCCCCAAACCTTTTTACACAGGTACGGAAAAAAAATAAGAGTTAAGTTGGGAAATGCCCGTTTGGAGTCCAAGCTGGGTGCGTGGTGGGGGCCCCAAACCCATTAAATGGGAGAGGGCATTGATTTTTGCATGTTTCCCCCCCTAAATGCACAAGTGACCATGTTGTGCTTTGCAATTAGGTTTTCTAGAAGGGTTTTTTCATGTTTGTCTCTGGGGTTTCCCCATGTGTATGGCCCGTGGGCCCTGCACCCCAAAAAGCCTAGCGTTAGCCCAGAAAAAAAACCCCCCTGGGTAGAAACTTTCTTGTGACTCTTGCTTTTGGGGCCCCAAACGGGGGGGGAAACAGGAGGGGCATGACGACCACCCTGTTTAAACCAACCCCGCCACACCCAAACCAAATGTAGAGGTTTTTACAGAAGATCTGGGGATTTTGGGAAATTTTTGAAAATTTATGAAATTTTTTCCCATGTGTGGGGTTACATTTGTGAGTTAGGGGTTTGAAAAATTTTCACCCCCAGGGGGGCAGGGGGTCTTTTTAAAATTTTTTAAATATAAATTTTTTACTTTTTCAGCATTTTTTCTTTAAATGTTTTTGATTAAAATTTATTTCTATTAAAGGGGTTTTGGGAACCCCCTTTTTGATAGCTTTTTGGGGGGAAATGACGGTATTCTTTATGGAGATCTGGGGTCTGTTTGAAACCCAGGTCTCTCCTCTTCCCCAAAATGAAATTAAAAACCCAAAATCGGTTTTTTATTTTTATTGCTGTTCAAAACCAGTAAAAGTTTTTGGGGAAAACAAACCAAAATGGAAGTGGGCCCCAAAACCCTTTTTGCCCCCAGCTTCATTATCACGGGAGGGGGAAAGGCACAATTTTACCTTGCCTTCATTGTTTGCAGCCGTTCCCCACAAAGGAATTTCAAATGGGTTTTACAGGTTTCCCCGACCCCCTGCACAGGGAATTGGGACCGGAAAATCCGGAAACGGCGGGGGGGAGGGGGGGTCCTTTTCCCCTTTCCCCGAAAAAAGTGATTGGGGGTGAGTGCCATTTGGGTCACTTTTAAAAAAGAAAACCTTTTTCCGCTCCAAATTTTATAAACCCGAAACATGGGCGCAGCTTGGGAGCCATGATCCTGGATAATTGCTTCCCAACAAGGGGGCCCTTAAAATAAATTTTTAAGAAATTGGGAAAGATAAATGTTTATAAATATAAAAGATTAAAAAATCATCTCTTAAAGTATTTTCTTTTCCCCCCTTGCTCTTTCTGAGGGGTGCTCAAAGGTTTTAGGGAAAATTTGTTGTGATCGTTTTGAAAATCCCCGTTTTGTGCCAAAAAAACTGGCCCTTTAGTTAAAGGGGCCAAAGATTTTTAAAATATTTTAAAAAAATTCTGTGGTTAATGCTGGCCCATGATTTTTGTTTTTTATATGAATTTTTTTGTTTTTTTCCCCATGCAAATTTTTCACTTTTTTTCTTCCCCCCTTTAATTTAAACACCAAGGGTTGGGAAAACCCAAAAAGACCTTTTGATGGGTTGGTCCAAACTAATTTTAAAACTGCCAGGGGTGCTCTTTCACATTTTTAGTTACAGCAATGTTTTGTCTTTCTTTTCTTTTTAAATGGAAGGCCCTTTTTTCCCTTTTTCCCCCCAGATTAACTATGAAAAAGTTTCTATGTTTAACCCACCAACCCCAAAAACCCCCCCATTGTAGAAAAGCCCGCCCTTTTCCTGTTTGTGGGAAAGCCCCCCGGAGCCCCCAAAAATTTGGGGGAAATTTAAAAAGAGTGGTGCCCAAAAAATATTGCATGAAAATGATTTGGCTCTTTGGGGCTGCTTATTCCTACACACTCCAAGGGTCTGTGTCCCGGGATGCCAAATTGGGGTGTTTCTAGGTCAAATTTAAAGGGACTTCCGCACTGTTTTTTAAAAAATTTTCACGTATGGTCAAGGCGGGAAATGTCAATTTATGGGGCCCCGGGCAATAGGGGACATGGGGCCCCTGGGTCCTTGCCCCAAAATCAAAAAAGCCCCATGAAAAAAGGTTTCCAGGGGCATCCCTTTTGGGGGGCCCCCCACGACCCCCGGCCCCCGGGCAGTTTCCCAAGTTTTTAAAAGGTCAAATCCGCCCCCTGCTTATGGTGTATTTTTGATTACAGAACTTATCAATTTGTTTTATTTTTAAAACCGGCATAAAAGGGCGCTTGAAATGTGGGGGAACACTACACAGAGCCATAAAAGAAACCCCTTTGGGGGTCCATCTTTAGCACCCCAAGGGAGAGTTCAAGAACACCTTTTTTTAAAGCGGAAAATGCACCCCTTCAATCAACATTGGTATTTTTAATCTTTATGCTGCTTAAACATTAATAAAAAAGGTAAAAGGGAAAATATATCGATGTACTTTTTTCATTTTTTTTTTATGTTCTTTTCATTTTCTTAAATTGCCCCCTGGTTTTTTAAACCCTTTTTGGGGAATTTATGTCCCTACATCCCCGGAGTCTTTTTGGAGAGGAGGGAAGGGATTCAGCCCCAGCCCAATTCCCGAAAATTTAAAGGGGGTTTGGTTTTCCCGGAAAATAAATTTTTACATGAAACATCTGCTCCCTTTTCAAGATGGCCACGGCCGAAAATTTTGGGGGTGTTTTTTCAAAATGATTTCTCAGCAAAATAAAATATGGGGCATGGATGGGTTTGGTGAGTTTGTTTGAAAATTAAAAAAAGGAAATTAAAATAGCATTTTTTGTTTTTTCGATGCTCAAAGGGAGCGCAAATTTTCCCCTTTAAGAAGGACCTTTTTATCTAATGTTAATTTAAAGGGTTTTAAAAAAAACAGAAACTGGAGGAAGTTAAAAAAGTTTATTTAAAAGAGGGGAAAGCCCCTGCCGCTCAATCAAAAAATTAAAAACAAATTTATTTTAAACTTCCGCAATTTTTATGTAAAATCAAATTTCCCAGCCATGGGAAAAAATTTCCCCTAAAGATAAGAAAAATTTTTACCTCCGTAGGCAGGTGCTTACAGCTTAAAATGTGTCAGGTTTTGTTTGTTTCTTTAAACTTTTTCCCAGGGGGGAAGGGGATAAGCTAGGTTACCATTTTTCCTGGGCATTTCCAGGCTTGGGCCCCCCACCCCGTGCTTTCCATTTTAAAAGGTGGGGAAGACTTTTGTTGGGGGCTCACTTTTTCAACAAGAGAAAGCTTTTAAGATGTAACCCCCAGTAAAACATCTCAAGTTTCACTTCCCGGAAACCTGGAAACCAGGGGCCCCCACCACATTTGCACTTTTCACCTTTGAGGAGGGCAAAACCACTAGGGAGCCTGGATATAGTTTGGGTTTAAAAAAGCAGAAAAACCCAACGTTTTCACTAAACGGGGGGGACCTGTCATCCCCTTGCCCCGGTTTCCCCTCTTCGCTGTTTGGCGCTATTACCATTCCAAGGTGATCTGTAGCAAATACACTCTTCCTGCAAATTTCCCCTTTCGGTAAACTCTTCCTGATGACCTTTTAAATTTCCCTTCCCCCTTTTAAACCCCTTTTGTGTTTTTGGCCCCCGTTCTTTTTTAGTTTTAAAACCCTGTACCTTTTAAAAACCCCCCCTTTTTTAAAAAACTTCAGGCCAGGCCCTGAAAAAGTTAATGAGGAAATTTAAATTTACAAAAATTTAGTAATAACAGTCCAACTTTGCATTACTGTTCCTTCCTCACTAGTATACCCCCGGGATGCCTGGTGTGTTGCCTTCCCCAGATGGTGCGAGTCTATATGTGGTTAGGGTACTGGCTCAGGCAGGCCTTTCCGAATAGTGCACTCCAGATGTTGCTGGTGGTTACATCTCTTATGCTTGGCCTCTCAATTTCCATCCCAACATTGGTACTATAACTTTATACATCTGAAATGTCCTTTTGGAGTGTTACCATATTTTTGAACAAATGCTCACCATATATCTTTGGAAACCTTGTTTTTTTGAATACATTTACCAACTATTGATGTACTGTTGCGTATGCAGTTAAAGGCCTTGTAGCGGCTTACCTCCTCAGTAAGCCTTTATTGGTTAACATAGTTAGTCTGGCTGAACCAAAAAAGACAAAAGTCCATCACAGTTTCAACCATGAAAAAAATATAAGTTATATAACCTAAACCCAGTAGTGGATCCAGAGGATAGGCAAAAAAAAACAGCAAAGCAGTGATCCAATTTTCTCCTGAGGGGGGAAAAAAAAACTCACTTCACGATCTCCTGAGAGGCTACCGGATTTTCCCTGGATCAACGCTTACCTTTAACCCTCGCCTACAGGGCACTTATACCCCCTTCTTGCCCAGGCCAATTTTCCAGCTTTCAGCGCTGTCACACTTTTGAATGACAACTGCGCGGTCAATGCAACACTGTACCCATAATGAAATTTTTATCATTTTTTTGATACAGATAGAGCTTTCTTTTGGAACTCTGGGATTTTTATTTTTTCTTAAACAAACCAAAAACCAATGAAAATTTTGAAAAAAATAAAGTTTTTTCTTAGTTTTGGTGTTATACAATTTTTGTAAATAAGTGATTTTTCTCCTTCACTGATGTGCTCTAATGAGGCTGCAGTGATGGGCACTGATAGCCTGCCACTGATGGACACTGATAGGTGGCACTGATGGGCACTGATGAGGAGGCACTGGTAGGTTGCACTGATGGGCATTGACAGGCATCACTGATGGGCACTGAAAGGCAGCACTGATTACATCTAGACACTGATACATGACACTGATATATGGTGGTACTGATATGCAGCACTGAACTGGCACTGATAGGCAGCAACTGACTGCACTAATAGGCGGTATGACTGGCATTGTTAGGTGAAAGGCAGCACTGACTGGCACTGATAGGCGGCACTGACTGGCACTGATGCACACTGATAGGCGACACTGACTGGCACTGATAGGTGGCACTGATTTGGCAGCAATGAAAGGTGGCACTGATTGGCATTGATAGGTGGCATGACTGGCACTGATGGGTGGGACATTGAAAGGCAGCTCAGATGGGCACTGATATGTGGCATTGATGTGCATTGGGTATGCACTGATATGTGGCATTGATGTGGCACAGATGAGCATTGCACGTGGCACTGATGGACACTGGCACATGGCACTGATGAGCACTGACAGGTGGCACTTCTGGGGCCACACTGATCATCAGGGCACACACATCATCAGTGCCCTGATGATCAGTGTTTACATTGTTCCCCTCCGCTGAAAGCCGATTACCGGCAGTCTCTCTCTCGAGCTGTCACGCTGTCAGCTCGAGAAAAAAAAAAAAAAAAAGAGAGAGAGAATGCCGATAACAGGCATTTCTATGTTTATATGTGATCAGCTGTGATTGGACACAGCTGATCACATTGACCGAGCCGACATCTTCGGCTCTGTGATCCGCTGTGTCCGAGGGGACACAGCGCACCGGCGATTGCTGCGCTGCGCGCTCCTGAGCCGTTTGCATGCGCAAGTGAGAATGGGTAGGACTCATATGATGTCCTATCAGAACGAGAGAACCACCTTTGTACTATAGGGCAGGCGGAAGGTGGATAAATGTTAGTATCCAGTTATATTATGCGTATCTAGAAAATAATTCAGGCCTTTTTTAAAGCAATCCACTGAGCTGGCCAGAACCAACTCTTGAGGGAGTTTTATTTCCACATTTTCACAGCTCAATATGCAGCAAGTGATAGCGCACACTGGATTTCAATGTGCACTCTCTGGTCTCCATCACAGCAAGAGAAAGTTGTGTCCTGTACAGCCCTGGAAATGCAGTTCTTTCCCCTCCTCCCAGCAATCCATCTTTGGGGAATGTAGTTCACAAGCTCTTGGTTACACAGTACAATCTCTTTGGACTACAGTTCCCACAGTACAGTGCACAGTACATGACTCGGTCTATTGAACTCCTCCTGCTCAGCAGCTCCCTCTCCTCTCACTGGAAACAGCCATTAACCAGTTCAGCACTGTCATAGTAGTAGCTATACAGAGCATCTGCAGCCAGTGTTTCACTTATTCTCCATCTTAGCCAAGCACCTGACTACAACAGTCATAGTTTTAAACCAACTACGTCTCCTTAGTGGACACAGTGGGGATTGGAAGCACGTATGGCAAGGAGTGCAGTGTTAGAAGTGTTGGGTCAGACTACTAATCTTTGAAAGATGACATGGAACAGCCAATACATGGGGAGTGTGGAAGAAGAACCCTGGTTTGGGCTGGGAATGAGTTGTGGGCTTGACTAGGAAAGGTCTGCCCACCTGGTGGTAAAGCAAATGGTTCTCTTGTGTGTGTTATGCAGCTGATGACCCAGGCCCACATGTTTTATGGACCTCAGATGTCTGATGGGACCCCTTTGCAACTGGCCTGTAACCACTGAAGTCAGAATGAAGTCTCTTAAGGGTATATTTTGATATGAATCCTGGCATGGCCTAGGGTCAGAATGATTAGGAACCTAAAGCATAGCAAAAATGGCTATGGGGGTCACTGGCTCACCATCTGGAAAAATACAGTACAGTTTTCCTGTGGGCCATAGCGTGGGAAGTGGGCTGAACATCCTACTTACTGAGGGGTGCCACAACCATGTCACCCTAGGAATTACCAAAGAGTTATTTAAAGAAGATTGTAAGAGACCATGTTGTAAAGATTATTTATTATGGTATTTGCACCAACTAGAGCAGGGGTGCAAATAACCAGCAAAGCCTAACTAAATAGCAAGGAAAATGTAGACAAATATAATAAAACAAATGTCATTGTAAAAATACAAACTTAAAAATGGACAGTGTGAGTCAGTAGGGCAGTGGACGGTGTCAGTCAGTAGGGCAGTGGACGATGTCAGTAGAGCAGTGGATGGTGTCAGTCAGTAGGGCAGTGGATGGTGTCAGTAGGGCAGAGGTTGCTACCAGTCATTAGAGCAGTGGATGGTGTCAGTAGATATTTTTCACAATTTCTTTAGGAGTCCTGTTGAAAGGTGAGCACTTGGGGGAAGGGTCAGGCAGCAGAAAAAAGGAGGAAAAGGGACGGGAGGGGCACCAGGAGAGGCGTCTACTAGAATTGAGCCCTTGGATTATCCTCCTGCAGCAGCTGTACGTTGGTGGGAGGGGGAGGAGCAGATTTTTCTGCCCCTCAGCTACCATGGTGCCCTAAGGCGGCTGCCTAAGCAGGGTGGGAGCAGAAAAATCCCAATCTCCAGCCACTTGCTGTGAGTTCAGGTTTTTAAAATACCTGCCCATGGGAGGGAAAGGGGAGGGGGGGAGAGGGACACTGCTGGTGGGGAGAAAGGGTGGGCTAGAGGTCGCTGCTATGGGGAAAAGGGGGGCAGAGGACAGTGCTGGGGGGGAGAATGAGGTCAGAGGTCACTGTTAAGGGGAAAAGGGGGGGCAAAGGACACTGCTAGGGGGAGAAGGGGGTCAGAGGTCACTAGTATGGGGAAAAGGAGGGCAGTGGGCACTACTGGGTGGGGGAGGTGAAGGGCAGTAGAGGACACTGCTAGGGGGGAAAGGGGAAGCAGAGGACACTACTGGGTGGGGGAGGTGAAAGGCTGTAGAGGACACTGCTATGGGGGTAGCCCTGCCCATAGCAGTGTCCTTTCTGCTGGAAAAGGAAATTTTCAACAGGGGGCGGATTTGTACTGGGAGGAGGGATTTCAGCAGGGGCAGATTTGTTGTGAATTTATGCTTGGGGGAAAAACATGCAGATTAGTGGTCTACTTTTTTGGATGGGGGATTTATTCTAACAGGGATGATTGGGGGGTTTGCGCTAGAAGGAGACATTTGGGGGGGATTTGTGCTAGGATGGGGGATTGGGGAGAATTTATGCTGGGTGAGGTGGATTGGAGGGGGATGATTTGTACTGGGAGGGGGGAATTTGTTTCAGGGAGGAGGGATTTGTGCTAGCAGGAATGATTGGGGATTTTTGTGCAAGGAGGGGACATTTTGGAGGGGGGGAGGGGCTTGTTCTATGAAAATAAGAAATAAGGGGTTGTTATTTCTTCTACTACTCCGTAAAGACTGAGTCAATTGGTCTGCAAGCCAGGCAAGCACAGGTTAGGACACGCACGGCTGTGTGACTCACCCCCATAGTGTTATGCCGCAAGCATTCTGGGAATTAAATTGTCACACACCTCATATATATACAAAGTAGTTTATCAATCTGTAGATTTGGTGGATGTACGCTTTGTATTTTTCAGGCTTTTTTTTATCCTGTTCTAGGGTGATAACATCAACTTACCATACCATAGGAACCTTCCCCTCCTCTCTTCTCCATTACATAGGGGAGGTGTTCTGTAGTCAGAGCTGGGAACAATGGAAACTTTGCATTGGGGTCCCCTCAATACTGCATGGGTGTAAATGTTTGTTTGGCCAGAGGAAAAGGAACAGTGACTTTATTCCTCACTCAGGCAGGCTTCTTCCTCTCTGTGACTGGTCCCTCAAAGCCGCTTTACTTTGCTGCTTCGGCAGTCGAAGGTCAAATTGTAGCACAGCAAGTTATCACCTAACAAGATTTCTGGCAGGAACAACCGTTTTTTTTTTGCACAAATCAAACAAATATAAAATACATTCAATAATATATGTAACAACACAAAAGGAACCAAATACATAAAGTCCATTGTTAGGGTTTACACACCCTTTAAAAACCAATGGGTGTGATATTGCCTCAAGGGGTAACCCAAGAAGATTGTAACAGAGGTACTTTTGTTTCATATAGGCAGAGATTGCATTACTGAAACGGAAGTTTGACTTTGTTCCTCAAAGATGAATTCCAGGCTAAGGTATACAAATGACTGCATTTATTAATAATTATTTATTTATAAATATATTATGTCATTGGGTTTTTCTTAATACAAGCAGTGCATGTAGCTCAATTGGCCTTCCATCTTTATTTGTAAGTATTAAACAAAATAGTACAGTAACCAAGCCTGTGGGGGAACGAGAAAAGTCAAAGTGTTTCGCTCTGCTTTAGCACTTAATCATGACAAACATGATTAAGTTCTAGAGAGGTGCGAAAACACGTTGATTTTTTCTCATTCCCCTACTGGGGTAAGCTCACAAGCTCAATAATGGCATGCAATGCCAAGCTGAGGCTTCTAAAGGAAGCAAAATCCTCTCTTGTATTAAAAGAGGTATAGACTCCAGAGAGAGATATCATATTACCCCGGTACAAATCATTAGTAATACCTCATCTGGAATATGCAGTTCAATTTTGGGCACCAATTCACAAAAAGAACATTGGGGAACTGGAGAAAGTACAGAGAGGGGCAACCAAACTGATAAGAGGCATGGAGGAGCTCAGCTATGAGGAAATATTAGAGGAACTGAATTTATTCGCTCTTGAGAATCAGTATGACATGCAGATGAGTGCCGTCGATCTTAGAATCACTGCACACTTCACTCCTTTGGCCAGTCACGGGGCCAAAACCAGTGTTTGGAGCCACAGTGTGGCGGTGGAGGCAGCAGCAATGGGAGGCCATACAGCAACCTATGACAAAATGGAAACCAGCAGGAGCGTGAGGAGACCTGAAAGTGGCACATGGCAGAGTGGGAGCAATGGGAGGCGGTACAGGGACCCAGGTCACACTATGGGCCCAGCAGCAGCGTGACCAGGCGGTACGGGGGCCCATGGCCGATATGGGGCTTGGTGGCACCTATGGAAGGCCTGTAATCTGCCAGCAACCTATGACAAAATGGACAACCGCAGGAGTGTGAGGAGATTTCAAAGTGGCACATGGCAGAGTGGAAGCAATGGGAGGCCGTACAGGGACCCAGGTCACACTGTGGGACCAGCATCAGCGTGAACAGGCGGTACGGGGGCCCATGGCCGATTTGACCTCATTCATCCCATAGTCCTGCCGACTCACGAATAGCGTGGCCTCCTCAAAGGGCCTGAGCAAGCGCAGGTGTCACACATGAGCTGCCAATGGGCTGACATCTAAGTTACACAGGGAGTACCTTTATCCGCTTTTAACATCAGGAAATCTGTGATGGCCTTTAGCTGTTCGTAAAGGCGGTCTAACATATGTAGGGTTGAATTCCACCTTGTTGCAACGTCACAGCATGAGGAGTCGGTACGGGGGCCCATGGCAGATTACATGTCTGGCAGCAGCTATGTGAGGCCCGTAATCTGCCTGCACCCTATGTCAAAAAATTTAACACACCAGCAGTGTGAAGAGACCTGAAAGTGGCACATGGCAGCAGAGAGTGTGGCGATGGAGACAGCAGCAATGGGAGGCCGTACAGGGACCCATGAGAGACTCTAGACTTGGCAGCAGCATGAGGAGGCGGTATATAGGGGCCCATGGCAGATTAGGGGCCTGGCAGCAGCTATGTGAGGCCCGTAATCTGCCTGCACCCTATGTCAAAAAAAATTTAACACACCAGCAGTGTGAAGAGACCTGAAAGTGGCACATGGCAGCAAGTGTGGCGATGGAGACAGCAGCAATGGGAGGCCGTACAGGGACCCATGACAGACTCTGGACTTGGCAGCAGCATGAGGAGGCGGTATATAGGGGCCCATGGCAGATTAGGGGCCTGGCAGCAGCTATGTGAGGCCCGTAATCTGCCTGCACCCTATGTCAAAAAATTTAACACACCAGCAGTGTGAAGAGACCTGAAAGTGGCACATGGCAGCAGAGTGTGGCGATGGAGACAGCAGCAATGGGAGGCCGTACAGGGACCCATGAGAGACTCTGGACTTGGCAGCAGCATGAGGAGGCGGTATATAGGGGCCCATGGCAGATTAGGGGCCTGGCAGCAGCTATGTGAGGCCCGTAATCTGCCTGCACCCTATGTCAAAAAATTTAACACACCAGCAGTGTGAAGAGACCTGAAAGTGGCACATGGCAGCAGAGTGTGGCGATGGAGACAGCAGCAATGGGAGGCCGTACAGGGACCCATGAGACTCTCTAGACTTGGCAGCACATGAGGAGGCGGTATATAGGGGCCCCCATGGCAGATTAGGGGCCTGGCAGCAGCTATGTGAGGCCCGTAATCTGCCTGCACCCTATGTGTCAAAAAATTAAACACACCAGCAGTGTGAAGAGACCTGAAAGTGGCACATGGCAGCAGAGTGTGGCGATGGAGACAGCAGCAATGGGAGGCCGTACAGGGACCCATGAGAGACTCTGGACTTGGCAGCAGCATGAGGAGGCGGTATATAGGGGGGGCATGGCAGATTAGGGGCCTGGCAGCAGCTATGTGAGGCCCGTAATCTGCCTGCACCCTATGTCAAAAAATTTAACACACCAGCAGTGTGAAGAGACCTGAAAGTGGCACATGGCAGCAGAGTGTGGCGATGGAGACAGCAGCAATGGGAGGCCGTACAGGGACCCATGAGAGACTCTGGACTTGGCAGCAGCATGAGGAGGCGGTATATAGGGGCCCATGGCAGATTAGGGTGGCAGCAGCTATGTGAGGCCCGTAATCTGCCTGCACCCTATGTCAAAAAATTAAACACACCAGCAGTGTGAAGAGACCTGAAAGTGGCACATGGCAGCAGAGTGTGGCGATGGAGACAGCAGCAATGGGAGGCCGTACAGGGACCCATGACAGACTCTGGACTTGGCAGCAGCATGAGGAGGCGGTATATAGGGGCCCATGGCAGATTAGGGGCCTGGCAGCAGCAGCTATGTGAGGCCCGTAATCTGCCTGCACCCTATGTCAAAAAATTTAAACACACCAGCAGTGTGAAGAGACCTGAAAGTGGCACATGGCAGCAGAGTGTGGCGATGGAGACAGCAGCAATGGGGCCCGTACAGGGACCCATGAGAGACTCTGGACTTGGCAGCAGCATGAGGAGGCGGTATATAGGGGCCCATGGCAGATTAGGGGCCTGGCAGCAGCTATGTGAGGCCCGTAATCTGCCTGCACCCTATGTCAAAAAATTTAACACACCAGCAGTGTGAAGAGACCTGAAAGTGGCACATGGCAGCAGAGTGTGGCGATGGAGACAGCAGCAATGGGAGGCCGTACAGGGACCCATGAGAGACTCTAGACTTGGCAGCAGCATGAGGAGGCGGTATATAGGGGGCCCATGGCAGATTAGGGGCCCTGGCAGCAGCTATGTGAGGCCCGTAATCTGCCTGCACCCTATGTCAAAAAATTTAACACACCAGCAGTGTGAAGAGACCTGAAAGTGGCACATGGCAGCAGAGTGTGGCGATGGAGACAGCAGCAATGGGAGGCCGTACAGGGACCCATGAGAGACTCTAGACTTGGCAGCAGCATGAGGAGGCGGTATATAGGGGCCCATGGCAGATTAGGGGCCTGGCAGCAGCTATGTGAGGCCCGTAATCTGCCTGCACCCTATGTCAAAAAATTTAACACACCAGCAGTGTGAAGAGACCTGAAAGTGGCACATGGCAGCAGAGTGTGGCGATGGAGACAGCAGCAATGGGAGGCCGTACAGGGACCCATGAGAGACTCTGGACTTGGCAGCAGCATGAGGAGGCGGTATATAGGGGCCCATGGCAGATTAGGGGCCTGGCAGCAGCTATGTGTGAGGCCCGTAATCTGCCTGCACCCTATGTCAAAAAATTTAACACACCAGCAGTGTGAAGAGACCTGAAAGTGGCACATGGCAGCAGAGTGTGGCGATGGAGACAGCAGCAATGGGAGGCCGTACAGGGACCCATGAGAGACTCTGGACTTGGCAGCAGCATGAGGAGGCGGTATATATAGGGGCCCATGGCAGATTAGGGGCCTGGCAGCAGCTATGTGAGGCCCGTAATCTGCCTGCACCCCTATGTCAAAAAATTTAACACACACCAGCAGCAGTGTGAAGAGACCTGAAAGTGGCACATGGCAGCAGAGTGTGGCGATGGAGACAGCAGCAATGGGAGGCCGTACAGGGACCCATGAGAGACTCTAGACTTGGCAGCAGCATGAGGAGGCGGTATATAGGGGCCCATGGCAGATTAGGGGCCTGGCAGCAGCTATGTGAGGCCCGTAATCTGCCTGCACCCTATGTCAAAAAATTTAACACACCAGCAGTGTGAAGAGACCTGAAAGTGGCACATGGCAGCAGAGTGTGGCGATGGAGACAGCAGCAATGGGAGGCCGTACAGGGACCCATGACAGACTCTGGACTTGGCAGCAGCATGAGGAGGCGGTATATATAGGGGCCCATGGCAGATTAGGGGCCTGGCAGCAGCTATGTGAGGCCCGTAATCTGCCTGCACCCTATGTCAAAAAATTTAACACACCAGCAGTGTGAAGAGACCTGAAAGTGGCACATGGCAGCAGAGTGTGGCGATGGAGACAGCAGCAATGGGAGGCCGTACAGGGACCCATGAGAGACTCTGGACTTGGCAGCAGCATGAGGAGGCGGTATATAGGGGCCCATGGCAGATTAGGGGCCTGCAGCAGCTATGTGAGGCCCGTAATCTGCCTGCACCCTATGTCAAAAAATTTAACACACCAGCAGTGTGAAGAGACCTGAAAGTGGCACATGGCAGCAGAGTGCGATGGAGACAGCAGCAATGGGAGGGGAGGCGTACAGGGACCCATGAGAGACTCTAGACTTGGCAGCAGCATGAGGAGGCGGTATATAGGGGCCCATGGCAGATTAGGGGCCTGGCAGCAGCTATGTGAGGCCCGTAATCTGCCTGCACCCTATGTCAAAAAATTTAACACACCAGCAGTGTGAAGAGACCTGAAAGTGGCACATGGCAGCAGAGTGTGGCGATGGAGACAGCAGCAATGGGAGGCCGTACAGGGACCCATGAGAGACTCTGGACTTGGCAGCAGCATGAGGAGGCGGTATATAGGGGCCCATGGCAGATTAGGGGCCTGGCAGCAGCTATGTGAGGCCCGTAATCTGCCTGCACCCTATGTCAAAAAATTTAAACACACCAGCAGTGTGAAGAGACCTGAAAGTGGCACATGGCAGCAGAGTGTGGCGATGGAGACAGCAGCAATGGGAGGCCGTACAGGGACCCATGAGAGACTCTGGACTTGGCAGCAGCATGAGGAGGCGGTATATAGGGGCCCATGGCAGATTAGGGGCCTGGCAGCAGCTATGTGAGGCCCGTAATCTGCCTGCACCCTATGTCAAAAAATTTAACACACCAGCAGTGTGAAGAGACCTGAAAGTGGCACATGGCAGAGTGTGGCGATGGAGACAGCAGCAATGGGAGGCCGTACAGGGACCCATGAGAGACTCTGGACTTGGCAGCAGCATGAGGAGGCGGTATATAGGGGCCCATGGCAGATTAGGGGCCTGGCAGCAGCTATGTGAGGCCCGTAATCTGCCTGCACCCTATGTCAAAAAATTTAACACACACCAGCAGTGTGAAGAGACCTGAAAGTGGCACATGGCAGCAGAGTGTGGCGATGGAGACAGCAGCAATGGGAGGCCGTACAGGGACCCATGAGAGACTCTAGACTTGGCAGCAGCATGAGGAGGCGGGTATATAGGGGCCCATGGCAGATTAGGGGCCTGGCAGCAGCTATGTGAGGCCCGTAATCTGCCTGCACCCTATGTCAAAAAATTTAACACACCAGCAGTGTGAAGAGACCTGAAAGTGGCACATGGCAGCAGAGTGTGGCGATGGAGACAGCAGCAATGGGAGGCCGTACAGGGACCCATGAGAGACTCTGGACTTGGCAGCAGCATGAGGCGGTATATAGGGGCCCATGGCAGATTAGGGGCCTGGCAGCAGCTATGTGAGGCCCGTAATCTGCCTGCACCCTATGTGTCAAAAAATTAAACACACCAGCAGTGTGAAGAGACCTGAAAGTGGCACATGGCAGCAGAGTGGCGATGGAGACAGCAGCAATGGGAGGAGGACCAGCAATGGGAGGCCGTACAGGGACCCATGAGAGACTCTGGACCTAGCAGCAGCATGAGAGGAGGCGGTATATAGGGGCCTATGGCAGATTAGGGGCCTGGCAGCAGCTATAGGAGGCCCGTCTGCCAGCACCCTATGTCAAAAAATTAAACACACCAGCAGTGTGAGGAGACCTGAAAGTGGCACATGTTTGAGGCATGATTCATGGCGGATTTAGTCAGTTGTGTCAGGAACTGGTGGTTTGAAATCCAGACTAATCCACGCCTGATTCATTTTCACAAACGTGAGTCTCTCCACACTTTGGGTGGACAGTCGTGTCCTCCGCGGAGTTACAATACCTCCTGCCGCACTAAACACGCGCTCCGATGCCACGCTACTGCCACTACTGGCCGGGCATGACAGCCTTTCAAGGGCAAATTCAGCTAGTTGGGGCCAAAGGTCAAGTTTCGTTGCCCAGTAGTCAAGGGGATTGTCTACCTCGGTTGGCAGGGTGCTGTCCAAGTAGGCCCAAGCCTGTTGTTTGAGCTCCTGCTCCAGGTCCACCTGATGCTGCTGCTGCTGCTGCTGCTGCTGCGGCTGGTTAGTAGTTTCCTCCTCACTGCGCTGGTGAAGAAAGCTACTCATCATCGACTGCAGACTGAGGCAGCCACTGCTGGTGGAGCTGCCACTGCTCCTACCCCCCCCCCCCCCCCCCTGCCCATGCCAGCGGAACGCGAGCGCACAGGGCCCACAGTGTCTGAGGATGGACGTTGGCGCACAAAGGCAGAGACCAACTGACTACATAGGTGGTTTTTATAGTACGTAATTTTGGCCTCCCTCTCAGCAGGTGTGAAAAAGGCCACCATTTTGGACCGGTAGTAGCGAGGGTCCAACAAGGTGGACAGCCAAAAGTCATCCCTCTGTCTGATGGTTATTATTCGGCTGTCGCTACGCAAGCAACCGAGCATGCTATGGGCCATTTGTGCCAAGGAATGCGAGGGACTCCCTGCCTCCATCTCCACAGCATACTGCCACGGTGCGTCTGGGTCCTCTGTCTCCTCCTCCTCCTCCTCCTCTACCAGATGCTCCTGCTCCTCCACTCCTGTCCGCTGAGTGGAAAAACCACCCATTTCACTCAATAATTCCTGAGCACAAATGTCCTCCTCTACCTCCTCCTCTTCTTCCTGTCCTGCCCCCCCAGGGGTCATGTGGCGTTGAGATCTGTGCGCCACGTCTACCGCACCCTGACCAGCCATTGTTAACAGCATTTGTTCCAGGACGTGCAACAGAGGAATGACGTCGTTCATCCCATAGTCCTGCCGACTCACGAATAGCGTGGCCTCCTCAAAGGGCCGGCAGCACGCATGCGCCAATGGCTGACATCTAAGTTACACAGGGGAGTGACTGCTAAGTTACACAATGGGGAGTAACTGCATCTATGGCTACACAGGGGTACATCAGGTAGGCTTGTTCCCACAGCTTTAAAACATCATCATGGCGTATCGCTTGTAACATCAGGAAATCGGTGATGGCCTTTCGCTGCTCGTAAAGGCGGTCTAACATGTGTAGGGTTGAATTCCACCTTGTTGCAACAACGTCGCAGATCAGGCGATGCTGTGGAATTCCGTTCTGCCGCTGCAGCTCAATGAGGGTGTTCTTTGCGGTGTAGGAATGGCTGAAATGCATGCACAGTTTACGTGACATTTTAAGGATGTCTTGCAGTGGGATGGTGGATTTTAGGAACCGCTTGACAACCAGATTGAACACGTGAGCCATGCATGGCGCATGGCACAACCTTCCTTGACGCAGAGCAGACACCATGTTCTTTCCGTTGTCAGTCAACATGGTTCCGATTTTTAGTTTGCGCGGAGACAGCCATCTGTCGATTTCTCTGTTCATTACACTCAGCAGTTCCTCCCCTGTGTGACTACGTTCGCCAAGGCATACCAGGTGCAGCACAGCGTGACACCGTTGCGCCCTGCACATGTGATATGCCGGTCGGGTAATGGGACTTGGCACGGGGGTGGCGGCTGAGGACACGGCGGAAAAAGAGGTGGTAGAGGCGGACATGCTTGCTGGACCAAGGACGTGCAAACGTGGAGGCAAAAGCGTCGTGACCTGTCCAAGTTGCTGGTGCGGCTGTGCCGGCACCACGTTCACCCAGTGGGCCGTAAATGACATGTACTGTCCCTGACCGTAGTTACAGCTCCACACGTCGGCGCTGCCGTGCACTTTGGCAGAGACCGACATGCTCAAAGACTGGCCCACCATCTCTTCTACATGTGAATGCAGGGCTGGCACTGCCTTTTGGGCAAAGAAATGACGGCTTGGCACTCTCCACCGCCGCGCGCGCGGCACAAGCCATCATTTCTCGGAAAGGTGCTGAGTCCACCAGTTGGAAAGGGAGGGACTGCAGCACCAGCAACTTGGACAGGAGGACGTTCAGCTTTTGCACCGTCGGGTGCGTGCTCGCAAACTGTTGTCTCTTGGATACGGATTCCAAGAAAGACTGTTGACGGAATCCGAGAAGAGGAGTAGCAGGAGAAGGAGCATCTGAACGAGCGGAAGATGCCAATGAGCGACAACTCCCCTCAGCAGAGGTGTTGGAGCCTTGACTGGCTGATAGAGGGCGATTGACGACGTCGGGTGACGGAGCAAGTAACGGAGCGGGTGATGGAGCGGGGGCTGGGGCAGGCAGAACCGCCGTATGTTTATCACGGTTTTCCCAGGCCACCGAATGGTGACGCTGCATATGCTGACGCAACGCTGTAGTCCCAACATGGGCCCCCTGGCCACGCTTGCATTTCTGGCCACATAGTCGACATACGGCTACGTTTACTTCCTCGGGCGGCTTGAGGAAAAATTGCCACACCACCGAGTAGGAAACTTTGCCCCCGCTACTCTTCACTGGCTGACTGCTACTTCCTCCGTGCGCACCGGCACACCACTACTGGCCGTGGTGGTAGGCTGCAGTGGAGCTGCTCTACTCCGTGGACGTTTGGCTCCACTGACACTGATGCGACCCTGCTGCTGTCTCCTGGGCAACCCACCGACTGTTTTGCTCGCTGCCAAGCTGCCACCCTCTTCTCTCCTGATGATGCGGAAGAAATTGCCTGATGACGACGAGGCTGCCAAGTGCGATCAACCTCCTCATCATCAAGTAGGGTCTCCGCCTCACTACTAGCCCCCTCGGCTGCGTCTGGGTCAGGAGACAGACCTGTCTCTAGACCGGCTACCGAGCCACTCTCCTCGCCAGTACTTGTTCGCTTGGCTGCTGAAAAGGCCGATGTCTCCCCCCCCCGTTCCTGACCGCCCTCTGTTAGCTCTTCCTCACTGTACAGTGGGGCTGAGCCCACAGCATGCGATACTTCGCTTGGTGAGGGAACAGCAAAGGACAGGGGCAGGTAGAGGACACGTGATTTCAGTGGGCTTGGTCCCGGGCCATGCCAACTAACGGTTGTGTCTGACGTACCCACCGACCGTTGGCTGTAGGTGTCAGAGGTGACCTGGGAAGAGGAAGACGACCGAGCCAACCAATCAATGACGGCAGGGTTGTCGGTGGAGACACGACCGCTGGATGACACCGGGCACTGGCCTCTGGCTGCGAATACTGCTGCCTCGACCCCTTCCTCTGCTGCCACGTCTGCTCGCTCCTAAAACATTGCCTCCTCTGCCACTCCTCTGCATGTTGTCTGACATACTATTTAATTCAACGATTAGGTGTCCCTGAGTAACAATTCTCTGGCACTCAGTAACAATTCTGTCTGTCCCTGAGTATGAATTCTGTGGCCCTGAGTAACAATTCTGTGTCTGTGCGAGTAACAATTCTGTGTCTGTGTGTCTGTGCGAGTAACAATTCTGTGTCTGTGCAAGTAACAATTTTGTGTCTGTGCGTAAGTAATTTTGTGTCTGTGCTAACAATTCTCTCTGGCACTCAGTAACAATTCTGTCTGTCCCTGAGTAACAATTCTCTGGCACTCAGTAACAATTCTGTCTGTCCCTGAGTAACAATTCTCTGGCACTCAGTAACAATTCTGTCTGTCCCTGAGTAAAATTCTGTGGCCCTGAGTAACAATTCTGTGTCTGTGCGAGTAACAATTCTGTGTCTGTGCAAGTAACAATTTTGTGTCTGTGCGAGTAACAATTCTCTGGCACTCAGTAACAATTCTGTCTGTCCCTGAGTAACAATTCTCTGGCACTCAGTAACAATTCTGTCTGTCCCTGAGTAACAATTCTGTGGCCCTGAGTAACAATTCTGTGTCTGTGCGAGTAACAATTCTGTGTCTGTGCAAGTAACAATTCTGTGTCTGTGCGAGTAACAATTCTGTGTCTGGCACTCAGTAACAATTCTGTCTGTCCCTGAGTAACAATTCTCTGGCACTCAGTAACAATTCTGTCTGTCCCTGAGTAACAATTCTCTGGCACTCAGTAACAATTCTGTCTGTCCCTGAGTAACAATTCTCTGGCACTCAGTAACAATTCTGTCCCTGAGTATGAATTCTGTGGCAGTAACTGAGTAACAATTCTGTGTCTGTGCGAGTAACAATTCTGTGTCTGTGCAAGTAACAATTTTGTGTCTGTGCGAGTAACAATTCTCTGGCACTCAGTAACAATTCTGTCTGTCCCCCTGAGTAACAATTCTCTGGCACTCAGTAACAATTCTGTCTGTCCCTGAGTAACAATTCTCTGGCACTCAGTAACAATTCTGTCTGTCCCTGAGTAACAATTCTGTGGCCCTGAGTAACAATTCTGTGTCTGTGCGAGTAACAATTCTGTGTCTGTGCAAGTAACAATTTTGTGTCTGTGCGAGTAACAATTCTGTGGCACTCAGTAACAATTCTGTCTGTCCCTGAGTAACAATTCTCTGTAACACTCAGTAACAATTCTGTCTGTCCCTGAGTAACAATTCTCTGGCACTCAGTAACAATTCTGTCTGTCCCTGAGTAACAATTCTCTGGCACTCAGTAACAATTCTGTCTGTCCCTGAGTATGAATTCTGGCCCTGAGTAACAATTCTGTGTCTGTGCGAGTAACAATTCTGTGTCTGTGCAAGTAACAATTTTGTGTCTGTGCGAGTAACAATTCTCTGGCACTCAGTAACAATTCTGTCTGTCCCTGAGTAACAATTCTCTGAGTAACAATTCTCTGGTAACAATTCTCAGTAACAATTCTGTCTGTCCCTGAGTAACAATTCTCTGGCACTCAGTAACAATTCTGTCTGTCCCTGAGTAACAATTCTGTGGCCCTGAGTAACAATTCTGTGTCTGTGCGAGTAACAATTCTGTGTCTGTGCAAGTAACAATTTTGTGTCTGTGCGAGTAACAATTCTCTGGCACTCAGTAACAATTCTGTCTGTCCCTGAGTAACAATTCTCTGGCACTCAGTAACAATTCTGTCTGTCCCTGAGTAACAATTCTCTGGCACTCAGTAACAATTCTGTCTGTCCCTGAGTATGAATTCTGTGGCCCTGAGTAACAATTCTGTGTCTGTGCGAGTAACAATTCTGTGTCTGTGCAAGTAACAATTTTGTGTCTGTGCGAGTAACAATTCTCTGGCACACTCAGTAACAATTCTGTCTGTCCCTGAGTAACAATTCTCTGGCACTCAGTAACAATTCTGTGTCTGTCCCTGAGTAACAATTCTCTGGCACTCAGTAACAATTCTGTCTGTCCCTGAGTAACAATTCTCTGGCACTCAGTAACAATTCTGTCTGTCCCTGAGTAACAATTCTCTGGCACTCAGTAACAATTCTGTCTGTCCCTGAGTAACAATTCTGTGGCCCTGAGTAACAATTCTGTGTCTGTGCGAGTAACAATTCTGTGTCTGTGCAAGTAACAATTCTGTGTCTGTGCGAGTAACAATTCTCTGGCACTCAGTAACAATTCTGTCTGTCCCTGAGTAACAATTCTCTGGCACTCAGTAACAATTCTGTCTGTCCCTGAGTAACAATTCTCTGGCACTCAGTAACAATTCTGTCTGTCCCTGAGTAACAATTCTGTGGGCCCTGAGTAACAATTCTGTGTCCCTGAGTAACAATTCTGGCCCTGTAACAATTCTGTGTCTGTGCGAGTAACAATTCTGTGTCTTGCAAGTAACAATTTTGTGTCTGTGCGAGTAACAATTCTCTGGCACTCAGTAACAATTCTGTCTGTCCCTGAGTAACAATTCTCTGGCACTCAGTAACAATTCTGTCTGTCCCTGAGTAACAATTCTCTGGCACTCAATTCTGTAACAATTCTGTCTGTCCCTGAGTAACAATTCTGTGGCCCTGAGTAACAATTCTGTGTCTGTGCGAGAGTAACAATTCTGTGTCTGTGCAAGTAACAATTTTGTGTCTGTGCGAGTAACAATTCTCTGGCACTCAGTAACAATTCTGTCTGTCCCTGAGTAACAATTCTCTGGCACTCAGTAACAATTCTGTCTGTCCCTGAGTAACAATTCTCTGGCACTCAGTAACAATTCTGTCTGTCCCTGAGTAACAATTCTCTGGCACTCAGTAACAATTCTGTCTGTCCCTGAGTAACAATTCTGTGGCACTCAGTAACAATTCTGTCCCTGTGCGAGTAACAATTCTGTGCCCTGAGTAACAATTCTGTCTGTCCCTGAGTAACAATTCTCTCACTCAGTAACAATTCTGTCTGTCCCTGAGTAACAATTCTCTGGCACTCAGTAACAATTCTGTCTGTCCCTGAGTAACAATTCTCTGGCACTCAGTAACAATTCTGTCTGTCCCTGAGTAACAATTCTCTGGCACTCAGTAACAATTCTGTCTGTCCCTGAGTAACAATTCTCTGGCACTCAGTAACAATTCTGTCAATTGTCTGGCCTGAGTAACAATTCTGTCTGTCCCTGAGTAACAATTCTGTCTGAAGTAACAATTCTGTGTGGTCCCTGAGTAAGAATTCTCTGGCACTCAGTAACAATTCTGTCTGTCCCTGAGTAACAATTCTCTGGCACTCAGTAACAATTCTGTCTGTCCCTGAGTAAAAATTCTGTGGCCCTAATAACGTTTCTGTGGCCCTAAGTAACAATTCTCTGGCACTGAGTAACAATTCTGTCTGTCCCTGAGTATGAATTCTGTGGCCCTAACTAGCGTTTCTTTGTCCCTAAATAACGATTCTGTGGCCCTCATTAACAAGTCTGTGTCCTGAGTAATGGTTCTCTGTCCCTAAGTAACTTCTCTCTGTCCCCAATTCTCGTTTCTGTGGCCCTAACTCTGTCCCTGTCCCTAGTACAGAGCGGTCTGCCTCTGTTCAATGACTGCAGGCAAATGAAGATTTCCAAAATGGCCGCTATATATACCTCGACCATTACACAGTGCTGGCTGGCTGGCTGCTGATTGGCTGATGCGATCACATGTCGTTGAGGAATGCATTATGGGGCAGCGCGCCTTGTCTGCGCGCCTTCCCCGACATCCCCGCTCCGTCGCCGCACATGTCAGCCGCCATTTTCGGAAAAATTTCGATTCGCGCGTCCGAATTAGGCTGTTTTTTCGGATTCGGCACGAATCGAAATTTTTCTATGATCTCCATGTATAATACATAAGGGGGGATATGATCTCCATGTATAATACACAAGGGGGGATATGATCTCCATGTATAATACATAAGGGGGATATGATCTCCATGTATAATACATAAGGGGGGATATGATCACCATGTATAATACATAAGGGGGATATGTTCTCCATGTATAATACATAAGGGGGATATGATCACCATGTATAATACATAAGGGGGATATGATCACCATGTATAATACATAAGGGGGGATATGATCACCATGTATAATACATAAGGGGGATATGATCTCCATGTATAATACATAAGGGGGGATATGATCACCATGTATAATACATAAGGGGGGGAAATGATCTCCATGTATAATACATAAGGGGGATACGATCTCCATGTATAATACATAAGGGGGGATACGATCTCCATGTATAATACATAAGGGGGGATATGATCACCATGTATAATACATAAGGGGGATATATGATCTCATGTATAATACATAAGGGGGGATATGATCACCATGTATAATACATAAGGGGGGGAAATGATCTCCATGTATAATACATAAGGGGGATACGATCTCCATGTATAATACATAAGGGGGGATACGATCTCCCATGTATAATACATAAGGGGGATACGATCACCATGTATAATACATAAGGGGGATACGATCACCATGTATAATACATAAGGGGGGATATGATCACCATGTATAATACATAAGGGGGATACGATCTCCATGTATAATACATAAGGGGGGATATGATCTCCATGTATAATACATAAAGGGGGATACGATCACCTTGTATAATACATAAGGGGGGTATGATCACCATGTATAATACATAAGGGGGGATATGATCTCCATGTAAATACATAAGGGGGGGGGGATATGATCTCCATGTATAATACATAAGGGGGGATATGATCTCCATGTATAATACATAAGGGGGGATATGATCTCCATGTATAATACATAAAGGGGGGATATGATCACCATGTATAATACATAAGGGGGATATGATCTCCATGTATAATACATAAGGGGGGATATGATCTCCATGTATAATACACAAGGGGGGATATGATCTCCATGTATAATACATAAGGGGGGATATGATCTCCATGTATAATACACAAGGGGGGATATGATCTCCATGTATAATACATAAGGGGGATATGATCTCCATGTATAATACATAAGGGGGGATATGATCTCCATGTATAATACATAAGGGGGGATATGATCTCCATGTATAATACATAAGGGGGGATATGATCACCATGTATAATACATAAGGGGGATATGTTCTCCATGTATAATACATAAGGGGGATATGATCACCATGTATAATACATAAGGGGGATATGATCACCATGTATAATACATAAGGGGGGATATGATCACCATGTATAATACATAAGGGGGATATGATCTCCATGTATAATACATAAGGGGGGATATGATCACCATGTATAATACATAAGGGGGGGAAATGATCTCCATGTATAATACATAAGGGGGATATGATCTCCATGTATAATACATAAGGGGGGATACGATCTCCATGTATAATACATAAGGGGGGATATGATCTCCATGTATAATACATAAGGGGGGGGAAATGATCTCCATGTATAATACATAAGGGGGATATGATCTCCATGTATAATACATAAGGGGGGATACGATCTCCATGTATAATACATAAGGGGGGATATGATCTCCATGTATAATACATAAGGGGGGATATGATCTCCATGTATAATACATAAGGGGGGATATGATCTCCATGTATAATACATAAGGGGGGATATGATCTCCATGTATAATACATAAGGGGGATATGATCACCATGTATAATACATAAGGGGGGATATGATCTCCATGTATAATACATAAGGGGGGATATGATCTCCATGTATAATACATAAGGGGGGATATGATCTCCATGTAAAATACATCAGTGGTTCATATAGTGAACTCGGTGTAGAGTTATTGACCCTGAGGTCATCACAGAGGACAAGGGGGCACTCTTTATGTCTGGAGGAAATGAAATTTAATTTCTAAACACCAAAAGGTTTCTTCACAGTGAGAGCTGTGAAATGTGGAATAGACTCCCTCAAGAGTTGGTTCTGGCCAGCTCAGTGGATTGCTTCAAAAAAGTCCTGGATTATTTCTTAGATACACAGAATATAACTGGATACTAACATTTATAGGTAAAGTTGATCCAGGGAATATCCGATTGCCTCTCGGGGGATCAAGAGGGAATTTTTTTCCCAGCAGGAGCAAATTGGATCATGCTTTGCTGGGTTTTATTTTCTTTCATCTGGATCAACTGTGGGTGTAGGATTATAACATTTTTTTTTAATGTTTGAACTGGATGGGCTTTTGTCTTTTTTCAGCCAGACTAACTAGGTAACAGGGTTTGGTTGCTGTTGTTTAATACTTACAGATAAAGATGGATCTATTTCGGAGTGCAGCCATCAGGATTTCTTCTTCTTTATATACAGGGGTTGTTAGGAATATCAATTTAGGCCGGCCTCATCCTCCATACACACATACAGCTGAAAGTACTTTGGGAACAATGCAACACAAATACCTAGATGTGTGATGCAAAATTCATCTTCTTTATTATTGATTAGGTCTTAAGTAATAAATGATAACACTGCATATTTCAGACAAAAAAAATGGAAACACTACAGGTGTGAAAGTGATGACATAGTTTGCATTGAAAGCAGAAGTGATGTAACATTCCTTTGCTTCCGCTGTGTGATGAGACACCTAGTTAACAGGTGGGAAGCCTCACGTTCGTCATTCACTGCGTGTGCTGCTAGTAATACAGAGTCATGTCAGAGCTTACTAAGCTACAAAGAGGGCAACCTGTTGGTGCCACTTAACTGGTGCCTCTGTGACTGAAGTTGCCAATTTCATTTACCGTGTCTCAAAGGGAACAGTATCGAAGGTTATGACGGAATATACAGTTTCCGGGAAAGTGTCCTCTGATAAGTATAAGCGCAGTCAGCATGGTCAACTGACCAAAAGAGACAAAAGAACTTTGCGCAGAATTGTGACCTGGAATAAGAAAACAACTGCTGCAAAAGTGACTGCACAGCTCAATCTCAGTCCCATGAAGAATGAGATTGAGCTCAGCAGTCTGCAGCTCTGCAGGGGCAGCACTGTCACCCTGGTCTGCTGTCCTGATTTGCACTACTTCCACTCTCCTCATTGATCTTTAACCTATTGCCGACCAAGAAAGGTGAGCTTTTACGCCCAGCCACCGCACATATTCATTCACAGTAGCAGGAAGTTGTTTGCTGATAATGCACTCCCAGCACACTCCCAGAACACTGACTGAGCTGTCACCATCAGCTCTCGGTCAAAACTTCTGATTGGGAGCCAGTGGTGTGGGCTCCCAATCATGTAACCGCTGTGAGAGACAATTACAGGGGTCACATGATACAAAAGCAACAGCGCCTCTCTGGCATTAAAGCCACTTAAAGGGCCGGTAGGGTCAAATAAGCAATGAAAACATATCAGGGGTGTTCAAGTCAAACCGGGACTTTTGGGTTTATATTATAAAATGAACACATTTCAAGGAGTAGAAACTGCATTTACTTTTCGACATACTCCCCCTCCTACATTTATACACTTATCCAAGCAAGCCTGGAAAGCTTCGGCATAGAAAGATTTGTCACCTGAACCATCGTAGGACAGCCGGCTTCACTTCCTCATCAGTGCTGAAATTAACCTCTTGTGCGATTACCCAGGATCAGGCTTTCCACGCACTGAATGACTGCTGTGAACTGGGAACCACCATGGCCGGGATCATCACTGATGGAAAAAAAAAAGCAAAAAACACGCAAATACAATGTGAACACCACATGAATAGCACTGCCATGATAGCATTTGCACTGATTGCATCTACATTACTTTGCAGAAATCCATAAAGACCCAAGCAGATGTTGTGTATTGTTCATACACTGATAACAGCCAGGAAATATCTGATTTGCAAGGTGTGGTGTTGTCAAAGTGAAGATGTTATTTCTTCCCCGACCTTACCCCTACGCTCTACTTAACAAATATTACTTTGGTTTTGTTAATCATCAGTGAAGCATCAAATAGCATCTGTAGACTCACAATTACTTCAAGTCCAGACACATTCACCCCCTTCTAGTCCAGGCCAATTTTCAGCTTTTAGAGCTATCACACTTTGAATAGCATTTGCGCGGTCATGCAACACTACACCCCAAATGAAATCTTTAGCATTTTTTGAGACAGATAGAACTTTCATTTCATGCTATTTATTCACCACTGGGAGTTTTATTTTTTTACTCTATAAGTGAAAAAAGACCGACATTTTAAAAACGACTGTTATAAAATTCTGCAAATAAATAATCCTTCATAAATCTTGTCCAAAATGTATTCTGTTACCATTTTAGTAAAAACAACAAAAAATAACCCAAATCAATATAGAGGAAAAAAATGATAATTTTTTTTTACATTTTTATTTTATTTTTATTTTATATTATTTCATTATGTATTTATTTTTTGTACATACTGTCACCCTAGCAGTTTTTTTTACACTGTGATTGCTTTTACACCCATAAAGGCTGTGAAAGCAATAATTTCTCCTTCTCTCTGGCTGCATTCCTGCAGCCATTGAGATACACTGTGAGAGCTGTGATTGATCACAGCTTATCACATGATACAAGGCTGCTGTGAATGGCCTTGTACCATGTGACCTCTGTGATCATTCACATAATTCACAAGCTGTAATCAATGTTGTCAGGCAGTGGCATCTTCTTTACGACTGATCATGTGACCTCACACAGCGGCCCAAACCGTGATCTGTGTTTGGGCACAGATCGTGGTGCTGCATACTCCCAGGGAGCCGTGGATGAAGGGGGACGTTTAGAAACGTACACCCACATCGACAATGCTCCCGTCCAGCCGTTTATCGGCATGGGTTGAACAGGAAGAGGTTAACAAGTCTAAACATGGACCATTATAGGATATTCTGGGAGTGAAGTAGACCGCCACCACTTTCATCCCTTAAATCCAATTTCAGCCATTTTTTTATTCCTCTTAGGACAGAGCTTTGAAGGGTTAGCCCCTCTGTTGGGTATTTATTACTCAAACCATAAAAATACAGAAAGGAGCACCAGACCAAAGTCAGATAAGAGTCTAAAGTAACTTTAGTTTTTGGTAAAAAAGCATAAAAAAGAGGCAACGCATTTTGGGGGCAACACCACTCTCCCTTCACCAGGACTGAACACAGGACAAAACCTGGATGGATTCAGAGGAAACATGGACTGTCTTGGACTCTTTTATCCAGTTGGGGTCTGGTGCTCCTTTATGTATTTCTATAGTTTTAGCTAATGTAGAGCAGCCTTTCACAAGCAGGGTGCCCAGGCACCCTGGGGTGCCTTAAGGTTTCTTCAGAGGTACCTTGACAAATGTCTAAAAATTGCCCAATACTTGTATACAAGCCATGGGGTGGAACAAGCCTGCCTTTTAGTTACACAAAGCCATAGGTTTTCATTGTGCACCATTATGACCTTCTAGCCGCTGACATTCTGACAACCAATAACATCATCAGTTGATAAGGAGGATGTCAGCTACCTTCACATCATCCTAGTATGACCCTCCCCTGCCCCTCTCCATCAGTGCTGGGATCACATTAGCTAAGTGATGGAGAAAAACTGAGGGAGAAGAGAAACATTGGAATACTAGTCAGTACCAGTGTGCAAAAGTGTATTTGCTTTGGAAGAATAAAGCACCTCTAATGTTGGGTGTCCTACATGTGTGGATGTTGCTGTGTTATATAAAACTATTAGAATAGTTTTTCACATTTTAGAATGGGGGCGCCCTTTTAAAATGATAGACAGTCTTGAAGCACCCCATTTTAGAATGGGGTGCCTTAAGACTGTCCATAATTTTAAAGGGTGGCTCGGGACTGTCCATCATTTTAAAGGGTACCTTGACTGAAAAAAGCTTGAGAAACACTGATGTAGGGTACCCAATGAGGGAAGTCTTGCTGTATGGGAGCTGTCTCGCCAGAGCTATTGAGCTTGTTTGAAGTTTTCATTCATCTGACTACACTTGTAAGTCTAAAAGTGTCCAGAGCCTGTTTAAGTACAGTATGTTGTCCTGGAGGAATTTATTGCTGTCTGTGTCCCTGGGGGTGGGGGACTAAGGAGGGATACGTTATTGTGATGTGGGAGAAGCCCAGCAGATCAGGCTGCAAAACCAAAGCTAGGTTCATATTTATGCGATTCGGGAATGCATGCAATTCATGCATGTTCCCATAATGCACAAAAAGAGCAGTTCCCATTTGAAGGCACTTGATGGTGCCATTAATTCTCAATGGCACCTCAATACACTTTGCTTGTGGGCATGCAAATTTGTGTGCCAAACGTTTTGGTGCTGCAAGATTTAAGAAAAAAAGGTGCTTGCAGTTCTTTGGTGTGATTTTCAGAGATATGGCCTGTTGAAACAAATGGGGCGTCCAACACACAATGAGCCAAAATGGGCAAAAACACAAGTGCTCAGTTGTACCTGTGTAGGTGTCATTGGAGCCTAAAAGTCCACCTCTTCAGATGGAGACAAATGGAGAAATGGAGAAATGGAGAGCAGATCACACATGGACAGGGTCAGTGGACCCTTCTGATGTTATAACCAAAGTACAATGACTACTAGATAGCTGTGCTCAGTCTAAATCAGAAGAGTTAACAGCAGCTCCTGATACACAAAGCATAGCAGACTGGCTGTCAAAGTGGCAGCTGGAGGACCACTGTCCCATTGTCAACTGCAGAGCTTGATTGTCAACATAGTTGCCAAGTCCTGATCTTCTTCCTTTATGAATGAAGACTGTTGCTGCAGACCTACACTTAAAGACATACAGTATATTTGAAAATATATTTTTAAAAATATTTTTCAGATATTTTGTAATAAAAACGCATTTCAAAATACAGTATATATATATATATATATATATATATATATATATAATTTTTTTTTTTTTTAATATATTGAATAAGGCCAAAATTGTAGTATTTCAAATATATGTCAATATAGTTGGGAAGAATATTTGTAAAATATATTTTTTCTTCCATGTTGGGAGGAAACATTAAGTTTATCAAAAATACTATCCTACCAATAATGCTATCCTTATCAATTTCCCTGTGTTAAAATTCTCAGAATCCCAATTTTTGCAATAAACATCTATAATAGGATTTTGGTGGTGAGAACAAATAAACTGTGTGAGATAATAAAAGACCTGTATTTTTTTATTTTTATTTTTGTAGGGAAAATAAAATAGTATCTTGCAGTCAAATGTGCGTCATGGAAAATCCCAAAATATCTTCATATTCTCCCACACTCCAAAGATATGCTGGTAGGTTCAATGGATATATATGTAAAGAGCTGCATAAATTGACGGCAAGTACCTGTAATACATAAATAAATAAATAAATATTGCAATCACAGAGAATAGCATGTGGTAAAAAACCAAAAGCACATTCTATTTTTTTTTAGCTCTTAGTAACTGACAGTATTGTTATTCTAACTAGTGGGGCAAAAAAGTATTTAGTCAGCCACCAATTGTGCAAGTTCTCCCACTTAAAAAGATGAGAGAGGCCTGTAATTGGCATCATAGGTAGACCACAACTATGAGAGACAAAATGAGAAAAAAAATCCAGACAATCACATTGGCTGATTTGGAAAGAATTGATTTGCAAATTATGGTGGAAAATAAGTATTTGGTCACCTACAAACAAGCAAGATTTCTGGCTCTCACAGACCTGTACCTTCTTCTTTAAGAGGCTCCTCTGTCCTGCACTCATTACCTGTATCAATGGCACCTGTAACATGTTACTTGTAATCGGGGTACATCTCACCCTGTACTGCGACGCAGCGCACCACATTGCAATACAGTTCCAAGCATACGATAAATACATTCAGAAATAAATACATTCGCTCAGCGGTATGATGCCTGACGTGATGTGCGTGGAGGATGAATCCCCCGGACCAACACGTCATGCATGACGCCGCTTACCCCAAAAACTGTAGCATCCTAATACAAAATACATTTCCTAGTCACGATGTCATGCAGAAAAACGAAAAACGAAAAAGTCACAATCTACAATAGGCATCGGGTGTGTGGGGGGGGGGGGGGGGGGGGGGGAAACACAGGCCCGAAGCTTTATTGAAGGGACAAAGACACGCAAGGGGGAGTAGGGGGAAGGGGAAATCTCAGACGTCCTCTTCCTCCTTAAAGTCCATCAAGGAATAGTCTCTGAGCAGACTGAGGATCAGTCTGCGGCAGTCCTCAATGGACATCCTCTCCCGCTGGTGGATGAGGCGCTTTCTGGCGCACCATAAAGCGTCCTTAAAACAACACAGCACCCGCCAGGCGCCGTCAATGTCCTCCAGAGAAAAGTTCCACAGAACAGTCCATTCAACACCCCAAAGTGAGTGATGGCTGTCTGTGGTACAAAGTCCTTGAGTTCAGGTTCCAGGGCCCCCAACAGGGCCTGAGCAAATGAGCACTCCCAGAAAACGTGGTAAGACGTTTCCTCGTGGATGATGCAGAAGGGGCAGTGTCTGTATCTGCTCAGGTTCCTGGCATGCATAAATGTCCTGAGAGGCAACCCCCCTGGATTGCCATCCATGCCAGGTCTTTGTGCCTGTTGGTGAGAATGTTGGAAGAAACATTCCTCCAGACCACCTTGCAGGTGTCTGAAGGCAGGCCTGGAACCGACTCCAAAATGTCGCTTGCTCTGATCAGCTTGTAAATGGTCTTTGGCTTCCACAAGTCAGGCTTGACTCCCTGCAGCCCCTGCTCCCTGATGAACTTGAAGGTATCCAAGTAGTACCAAGGAGTGTCCCAGTTGTAGGGGATGGAACTATCCCAAGTGTCCCACCCCAGGGACCTCCAGAGAGGCAACAGGAAGAAGCGAGACATTGCGTTCCCGCCAGAGTCCATAATCCGTTTGGGCAAAGTTCTGCGGATGCAGTTGCAAGCAAAGAACACCCTCAGCTGGGTGGCGATGTCGGGCACGCCCTTACCGCCCTTGAGGGGTTCCTTGAACATGACTGCCCGCTTCACTCTGTCCATCTTGGAGCCCCAGATGAAGTGAAACACCGCCCTGGTGATGGCCTTACAGGTGTTGACCCGTGGGGGCCAGGCCTGGGCGAGGTACTGCAACACAGGGAGAATCTCGCTGCGGAGTACCAGTGTCTTCCCTTCGATGGAGAGGTCTCTGAGGCTCCAGAGTCCAAACTTTTGACGCATCTTGGCCAGTCTCTCCTCCCAAGACTTCAGGGCTGCGCCCTCGGCACCAAACCAAACTCCCAAAATTTTCATGAAGTCTGTCTTGATGCCAAAGGGCATGGATGCAGAAGAAGGCAGGAACCACTTTCCGAAGAGCATGACTTCCGACTTCCCGCAGTTGACCTTTGCCCCCGAAGCTTGGCCGAAGTCCTCGCAGGTCTGGACGAGCAGGTCGATGGAGCGCTGGTTGGCACAGAACACCGTCACGTCGTCCATGTAGAGCGAGCACTTCACTTCCCGTCTGTCTGGTCCCGGTGCGGTGATTCCCCCGATCTCTGGATTCCGTCTGATGCATTCGGCGAAGAGCTCTATACAGCAAACAAAAAGCAGAGGTGAGAGAGGGACAGCCTTGTCTGACCCCGGAGAGGACCGGGAAGGGGTCAGTCTTCCAGCCGTTCACCTGCACGGAACTACAATGTCGTTATACATCATATCCACAACCGAACAAAACATTTCCCCGAGACCAAACCTGCGCAGGGCTCTGCACATAAACCCATGGGAGACACGGTCAAAGGCCTTTTCCTGATCAAGACTGACCAGGGCCGCGTGCACACGGCGGTCCTTGATGTATTGGACCGTGTCCCGGACAAGCGCTAGGCTGTCCGCAATCCTGCGGCCAGGAATGCCACAAGTCTGATCCGGGTTGATGATCTGTCCGATGACAGCCTTCAGCCTGTTCGCCATGACTTTGGCGAGGATCTTGTAGTCCACGTTCAGGAGAGAGATGGGACGCCAATTTTTCAAGTCACATCTCTCCCCCTTACGCTTGTACAGGATCGTGATCATCCCCTCCCTCAACGAAGGAGGCATCTTGCCCTCCACCACCATCTCCTCGTACAGCTCGAGCAGGTCCGGGCCCACGAGATCCCACAGCGCTACATAGAGCTCCGCTGGGAGACCGTCGCAGCCCGGGGTCCTGCCTTGCCTAAAGGATTTAGCGGCAGAGTGCAGTTCCTCCAACGTCAAGGGGGCGTTGGTGGCCGACAAACCTGCAGGATCAATAGCATTAGAGATACCTGACAAGAACCTGTCGGCCGCTTCCGAGTTTGTTTCTTTGGGGGAGTAGAGGTCGGAGTAGTAGTCGCTGACCACTTCCATCACGGCCTCCTTCCCCTTCTGGAGTGTTCCAGTCTTGTCGCGCAGCTCCGACAGGGGTGTGTGTCCTGAGTGGAGTTTCCTGAAAAAGAAAGAGTTACACTTCTCACCTTTCTCGAGATGCTCCACCTTGGCACGGAAGACAATGTGCCTGGATTCTTCCTCAAAGTGCTTTTTCAAGCACTTCTTGGTGTCCTCCAGGTCTTGCCTCACGTCCCAGCCACAGTGATGAAGGTCCTGCAGGGACTGCAGCTGACGCTGCAGCCTCCTGAGTTCCCTCCTCCTGGCACACACTTGCTGGCGTCCCCTGGCCTGGCCTGAAAGAGCTGCGCAGCTTGACTTTCACGAACTCCCACCAGTCGCTTACCTTGGGAAAGAAAGACTTCTCCTCTCGCCAGGCACCGTAGATTTCCCTGAGCTCCGCTAGCAGTTCCTCATCGTCCAGCAGGGTGCAATTCAGCTTCCAGGAGCCTGGGCCCGGGGCAAAGCCCTCTCCCAGGTCACCTCGAAAGTGAATGGCCCTGTGGTCAGAGAAAAAGCAGGGAACCATGGAGAACCCGCGGTGCCTGACTGCCCTGGAGGTGAGCACAAAGTCAATCCTGGAACGCACAGATCCGTCGGGGCGGCTCCATGAGTAGTTCACGGAACCGCGCCCCACGGATCCCACGGCGTCCTGCAGGGAAGCCTCCGCAATCACCTCTCGGAGCAGCTTCGAGGTGGCGTCGAGTTTTGCGTACATGCTGGAGCTGCGCCCATCCTCCTCTATCGGACAGTTAAAATCACCGCCGATTACTACTGTTCTCGTTGTGACGAGTTGCGTCCGCCGCAGGGTTTGGAAAAGCTCCAGCCGCGCGTTCTTCTCCGGGGAGGCGTACACGTTGATGAGCCTAACGGGCTCCCCCGCCCACGAGCCGTCTATGACCAAAAGGCGGCCACAGACGAGCTCATGGACAGAGTCAACAGTGAAACGTCCTCCCCTGATAAGAACCGCTACCCCTGCGGACTTGCAATCGCCACCCCCCCCCAGACCAGTAGGAGGGACCGTGGGTCCACTGGGAGGACAAATGAGTGTACCTCCTCAGAGGGGGAAGGGCGCACTCCTGAAGCATGTACACATCACTCTGCTGTGTGGAAAGAAAGGTCAGCACAGTCTGCCTCCTAGACACATCCTTGATGCTCCTCACATTAATGGAAAAGATAGATATCTCAGCCATCATGGGAAAGAGATGAAGGGGGGTAGTCGGCAGGGGCTGTGCTTACCTCCCCTGGAGAGGGGGGGGGGGGCGACCTCTGTGACCTCTGCAGCCTGACAAATGTCCTGGCCCAGACCAATCTGATTTAGGACCTCGTTGAGGACCTCATCGAAGTCGGTGGAGAGATCTGGCTCCGACTGGGTCAGAGCCATCTCTTCTTCCACCTCTTCTTCCTCCAGCGTGTCGAGGTCCTCCCCCCACGGGGTCGGGACCTGCGACATTCTGGAGGACGGCAGGCCGTTTGGTGGCGGAGGAGGGGTCCTCCGCCGCCGGGCTGGCCTGCTCCTTCTTCCGCTTCCTGTACCCCGCCGCAGAGCTGCTGACGGGGGGTGGCAGGGGGAAGGGGCGGGAAATCCTCCTGTGAGGACAGGTCAGGGGGGGGGTGGAACCGGGGGCCCGGGGGGCAGGGGGGGGGGCAGGGGGGCCAGGGGCAGGGGGGCAGGGGCAGGGGGGCCAGGGGGGGGGGACCAGGGGGAGGGGGGCCAGGGGGACCAGGGGCAGGGGGGCCAGGGGCAGGGGGCAGGGGCAGGGGGGCCAGGGGCAGGGGGGGGGGGGGGGACCAGGGGCAGGGGGGGCAGGGGGGGGGGACCAGGGGCAGGGGGGACCAGGGGGGGGGGGGGGGGGGTGGGGGGGGGGGGGGGGGGTTCCTCTTACCTGGGTCCTTTGGAGGTTTCTGTGGCGCTGGTTTGGGTGGCAGGGCCCTTGCTCAGGGCCCCAGCGTACGTCCTGCTTCTCTCTGGGCAGTCTCTGTAGACGTGCTCTGACCGTCCACAGAGGTTGCAGGTTCTGGACCTCGGGCAATCCTTGGTCTCGTGACCTGCAGACCGACAGAACCTACATGAAAGCACATGGCAATTCCTTACCCTCGTGCCCCGGCTGTCCGCACCTGCGGCATGACTGGGGTTGGTCCGGGTAGTGTAGGAGTCCTGTTGACGATCCCAGGGAGAAGCACTGTTGCAGGTGTTGGAGATCTCCAGCGGGACGATCTCTCAGTAGCCTGCAAAACACAGCCCACTTACCTGTCCAGAAGCCGTTGGCGTCTAGTATCCGGACTGGGTCCTTCAACACGACGCAAAACCTTTGGAGGTAGGTGGCGATGTCTCTACCAGGGACGTGAGGGTTCCTCATGGACACCGTGATCCGCCTTTCGTCCCTTTGATGGGAGAGTTCGCAATGAACTTTCGGAAGAGGGAGTCGGGTCCAGAGGTCTTCACTGCCTCCCAGTACCTTCTGCATACCTGTAGGGAAACAAAAGTTACAAAGAAAATACCTCTCATGAAGGACTGCACCGACAGGGTCTCTGCCTTGCTAAATCCTTGTTCAAGGATCATTTTCTTCCCAAAGACTTCCGGGGTCATGTCCGGGACTCTGCCTTCCACTTCTTTCAGCCGCAGCACGACTGTCTGCTTCATCCAGGGCTCCAGGGGAGGGAGACCGTCTGCAGGGCCGGAGCGATCTGAGGTGGAGGTGGAGGCGGAGGGGGCTTCTCCCGGGGTCTTGGCGGGGGCGGCGGCGGCGTTCTGTGGCTTCTTCGTGGTTTGCTTCTTCCCCATCTTGTCGCAGAGGAGTTCTCAGGAGGGCTTCCCAGAGATCTTGATCGGATTCCTTCTCCTCTCTTCTTCCTCGGCGGCTTCACTCTCGCTTAGCCTTTGAAAAGGCTATTGAGCGTCTACTGCCCGGAGGTAGTAACGCAGAGTGAACAAGGGGGGGGGAAGATCACAAACTCGTTCTGTGTGGGGGCTAAGCCTCAAACCCAATAGCAGCAAGCAGGTGAAGCCGAATTTAATCGACGATCCTACAAGGCCGAGAAGAGGGTACCCCACACAGACCAAATGGCTGGGATAGATGCAAGTGGTTCTCAACGTCCTAGCTGGAAGCAGGGACACCACTGTGGGAGCAATAATTAGAAAATGGAAGACATACAAGACAACTGATAATCTCCCTCCATCTGGGGCTCCATGCAAGATCTCACCCCGTGGGGTCAAAATGATCACAAGAACGGTGAGCAAAAATCCCAGGACCACACGGGGGGACCTATTGAATGCTAAAGATAGTTATTAAGAGGTTGTAGAATAAATTGTCGTATCACCCAATATTTGGTCTCCATTCAGTAGCCAAAAAAGGCATGCAAAAAGGGGGATTTGTGAAAAGAGATTCACAGAAAAGCGGCTACATTATGAACAGAATGTGACACTCAGAAAAATTTCCAAAAATTAGGCTTTATTACACATATAAATATGACATGTGGGCAATCGCCCTGGTTTACCATCACCTCAGTATGAGACAATACACACAGACCTAAAACCATATAAAATGACACCAAGACCGGTCTGAATACATGTGCAACAGGAAAGAATGACTACAAGAGTCTAATGTCCCTGTGGCACAGACACATAGGTGAACACTTCCAAAAGGAGGTGTATCCAAAAATTATACCATAGGTATACCATAATACATATTATAATATTATAGACTCAGCTATTACCATAATGGTTATATCCCAGACAGGGAATCCAAAAATTATACCATGGATATGGATATCACATGTATGCAATGCAGCAAGCACAATATGCGTCAAAAAGAGAACAACATGCCTCAGGCCTGTATGGAAGAAGACATAAATGTCATATATATGATGCAATACATTCCTGTGCCGGCACAAGTGGTTGGGGCCCATTCATCTGTAATATAAACAGCTGTTTCCTAGAGCTCTTGAATGAGAATATGCCCCATTTATTCCCAGGATGGAAGAAAAGATGCAAAAAGCAGCACTCTGCTTAAAATGGTTTCTTCACCACTACATGTGGACTACACACCACTTTCTGTAAGAAAAACAAGACACATCCCAATAGATCTTCTGCCTGTTGAAATACATGTGGTATATCTTGTTTCCTATACAAAGCACCATGATGTCCCCATCCTGTAGTAAAACAAACAATATGTGGAAAGTCACTGACAGAGCTTACACTCTATGTAGGATATATAGGTCATATAGATCACAGAGGACCATATATCTAATGTCCTGTAACAGTCCACTCACCACCTGTGCAATGGATAAATAGGAACGGAAAGGATGTCCTTCATAGGTACTGCCATACAAGGCCAAGGAGGCCAGGGAACCACCGCTGACATCCGCCGATATACCGCGGGTTCCAGCCCCTTCTTGGCGCCTGTGCTGCTTAGGCTTGCCTCATGGCATGTGAAGATGGCTTCCTCCTTGTAGGTCAGCGTGCGTTCCACCTAGTGCGCATGACCGGAAGTGACGTATCTGACGTATGACGTCATACGTCAGATACGTCACTTCCGGTCATGCGCACTAGGTGGAACGCACGCTGACCTACAAGGAGGAAGCCATCTTCACATGCCATGAGGCAAGCCTAAGCAGCACAGGCGCCAAGAAGGGGCTGGAACCCGCGTATATCGGCGGATGTCAGCGGTGGTTCCCTGGCCTCCTTGGCCTTGTATGGCAGTACCTGTGAAGGACATCCTTTCCGTTCCTATTTATCCATTGCACAGGTGGTGAGTGGACTGTTACAGGACATTAGATATATGGTCCTCTGTGATCTATATGACCTATATATCCTACATAGAGTGTAAGCTCTGTCAGTGACTTTCCACATATTGTTTGTTTTACTACAGGATGGGGACATCATGGTGCTTTGTATAGGAAACAAGATATACCACATGTATTTCAACAGGCAGAAGATCTATTGGGATGTGTCTTGTTTTTCTTACAGAAAGTGGTGTGTAGTCCACATGTAGTGGTGAAGAAACCATTTTAAGCAGAGTGCTGCTTTTTGCATCTTTTCTTCCATCCTGGGAATAAATGGGGCATATTCTCATTCAAGAGCTCTAGGAAACAGCTGTTTATATTACAGATGAATGGGCCCCCAACCACTTGTGCCGGCACAGGAATGTATTGCATCATATATATGACATTTATGTCTTCTTCCATACAGGCCTGAGGCATGTTGTTCTCTTTTTGACGCATATTGTGCTTGCTGCATTGCATACATGTGATATCCATATCCATGGTATAATTTTTGGATTCCCTGTCTGGGATATAACCATTATGGTAATAGCTGAGTCTATAATATTATAATATGTATTATGGTATACCTATGGTATAATTTTTGGATACACCTCCTTTTGGAAGTGTTCACCTATGTGTCTGTGCCGCAGGGACATTAGACTCTTGTAGTCATTTTTTCCTGTTGCACATGTATTCAGACCGGTCTTGGTGTCATTTTATATGGTTTTAGGTCTGTGTGTATTGTCTCATACTGAGGTGATGGTAAACCAGGGCGATTGCCCACATGTCATATTTATATGTGTAATAAAGCATAATTTTTGGAAATTTTTCTGAGTGTCACATTCTGTTCATAATGTAGCCGCTTTTCTGTGAATCTCTTTTCACAAATCCCCCTTTTTGCGGACCTATTGAATGACCTGCAGAGAGCTGGGACCAACATAACAAAGGCTACCATCAGTAACACACTACGCCGCCAGGGAATCAGATCCTGCAGTGTCAGACGTGTCCCCCTGCTTAAGCCAGTACATGTCCGGGCCCGTCTGAAGTTTGCTAGAGAGCATTTGGATGATCCAGAAGAGGATTGGGAGAATGTCATATGGTCAGATGAAACCAAAATAGAACTGTTTGGTAGAAACACAATTCGTCATGTTTGGAGGAGAGAGAATGCTGAGTTGCATCCAAAGAACACCATACCTACTGTGAAGCATGGGGGTGGCAACATCAGGCTTTGGGGCTGTTTCTCCACAAAGGGACCAGGAAGACTGATCCATGTACAGGACAGAATGAATGGGGCCATGTATCTTGAGATTTTGAGTGCAAACCTCCTTCCATCAGCAAGGGTATTGAAGATGTAACGTGGCTGGGTCTTCCAACATGAAAATGATCCCAAACATACCGCCCGGGCAACGAAGGAGTGGCTTCGTAAGAAGCATTTCAAGGTCCTGGAGTGGTCTAGCCAGTCTCCAGATCTCAACCCCATAGAAAACCTTTGGAGGGAGTTGAAAGTCCGTGTTGCCCAGCGACAGCCCCAAAACATCACTGCTCTAGAGGAGATCTGCATGGAGGAATGGGCCAACATACCAGCAACCGTGTGTGCAAACCTTGTGAAGACTTACAGGAAACGTCTGACCTCTGTCATTGCCAACAAAGGATATATAACAAAGTATTGAGATGAACTTTTGATATTGACCAAATACTTATTTTCCACCATAATTTGCAAATAAATTATTTCCAAATCACCCAATGTGATTGTCTGGATTTATTTTCTCATGTTGTCTCTCATAGTTGAGGTCTACCTATGATGCCAATTACAGGCCTCTCTCATCTTTTTAAGTGGGAGAACTTGCACAATTGGTTGCTGACTAAACACTTTTTTGCCCCACTGTATATGAGCGCATTTGTTTGTTCTGGCATATGAGATGTAAAGTGATACTAAACCCACACAACAGTAAAATCAGTCTGTATACAGTATGCAGTAAAGTATATATAATAAAGTGCAGCACTAAACATTTAATGTCATCATTAAGTGTAAGACTCACAATATAAACACATGGACAAAGTAGCCAATAAAGTGTGTAAACAGTAATATAGTGATACATATATGTCCATCCAATAATAAAATAAAGTGTAAAAACACGAATGAAGGAAGTGTCTGTGGTACTACAAGGCACAGCAATATCAGTGTTGAATTTCCAAAAAAAATTAGCCGTTTACACTTACTGTACAAAAAAAAAATTGCACTTCCATGTTCTGTGTACTGTGGGAGACCAGATATAGTGAATGCAGGGTCCGGGGAGACCAGATATAGTGAATGCAGGGTCCGGGGAGACCATATATAGTGAATGCAGGGTCCGGGGAGACCAGATATAGTGAATGCAGGGTCCGAGGAGACCAGATATAGTGAATGCGGGGTCCGGGGAGACCAGATATAGTGAATGTAGGGTCCTGGGAGACCAGATATAGTGAATGCAGGGTCCGGGGAGAGCGGATATAGTGAATGCTGTTGGTTATGTGTTAGAGAAGACACTGGTAGCTTGTGATGAGGCAGAACTCTGTTTTACTTGTGTAGCTTAAGTTGCAAACATACAGAACACATTTCAGCAGACATCTTGGTTTTGAAAAGAGGAAGAGAGGAAGGAAGAGAGAGAACCAACAAGTTTTACACATACAGTTGCAAGAAAACGTATGTGAACCCCTTGGGATTACGTGGAGTTTTGCATGAATTGGGCATAAAATGTGCTCTGAACGTCATCTAAGTCACAACAATAGAAGAACACAGTCTGCTGAACATAATACTACAAAAACATTAGATGTTGCCATGGATTAATTGCACATAACATGTAAACATTCACAGTGCAGGGAGGAAAAAGTATGTGAACCTTTGGACTTAATAACTGGTTGACCCTCCTTTGGCAGCAATAACCTCAACCAAACGTTTCCTGTAGTTGCAGATCAGACCTGCACAACGATCTGGAGTAATTTTGGACCACTCCTCTTCACAAAACTGTTTCAGTGTAGCAATATTCTTGGGGTGTCTGGTGTGAATCGCTTTCTTAAGGTCATGCCACAGCATTTCAATCGGGTTGAGGTCAGGACTCTGACTGGGCCACTCCAGAAGGCGTATTCAGTGCTGTTGCCATTCACACATGCTGAAATATTCTTTTTGGACAGCAATGGCTTCCTCCGTGGTGTCCTCCCATGTACTCCATTCTTGTTTAATGTTTTCCTTATTGTAGATGTGTCAACAAAAATGTTAGCATGTGCCAGAGATTTCTGTAGGTCTTTAGCTGACACTCTGGGATTTTTCTTTACTTCATGCAGCATTCTGTGCTGTACTCTTGCAGTCATTTTTACAGGACGACCCGCGCCTAGGGAGAGTAGCAACAGTGCAAACTTTCTCCATTTGTAGACAGTCTGTCTTACCGTGGACACATGAACATCAAGCCTTTTGGAGATACTTTTGTAACCCTTTCCAGCTTCCTGCAAGTCAACAATTCTTGATCGTAGGTCTTCTGAGAGCTCTTTTCTGCGAGGCATGGTTCACATCAGACAGTGCTTCTTGAAACCAGTAAACCCAAAACAGGTGTGTGTTTTTTAAGGGCAGGACAGCTGTCAGCAACACATCCAATATCATCACACTGATTGGAGTCAAGGTTGGCTCACTCCTGGCTCCAATTAGCTCTGGGAGAAGTCATTAAGCTAGGGCCTCACATACTTTTTCCTCCCTGCACTGTGAATGTTTACATGTTATGTGCAATTAAACCATGGCAACATCTAATGTTTGTGTAGTATTATGTTCAGCAGACTGTGTTCTTCTATTGTTGTGACTTAGATGACGTTCAGAGCACATTTTATGCAAAACTCCACGTGATCCCAAGGGGTTCACATACTTTTTCTTGCAACTGTATGCACAACTAGTAACCTTAGTGTACAGTGCCATCTACTGGTCAAGTGATATTAACACACAATACTATATAGTTCATGCTGTTGTATCTCCAACAAATGCAGGGTACGGGGAGACCGGATATAGTGAATGCAGGGTCCGGGGTGACCAGATATAGTGAATGCAGGGTCTGCGGAGACCAGATATAGTGAATGTAGGGTCCGGGGAGACCAGATATAGTGAATGCAGGGTCTGCGGAGACCAGATATAGTGAATGCAGGGTCCGGGGAGACCAGATATAGTGAATGCAGGATCCGGGGAGACCAGATATAGTGAATGCAGGGTCCGGGGAGAGCAGATATAGTGAATGCAGGGTCCGGGGTGACCAGATATAGTGAATGCAGGGTCCGGGGAGACCAGATATAGTGAATGCAGGGTCCGGGGAGACCAGATATAGTGAATGCAGGGTCTGCGGAGACCAGATATAGTGAATGTAGGGTCCGGGGAGACCAGATATAGTGAATGCAGGGTCTGCGGAGACCAGATATAGTGAATGCAGGGTCCGGGGAGACCAGATATAGTGAATGCAGGGTCTGAGGAGACCAGATATAGTGAATGCAGGGTCCGGGTTTAGTAACACTTTAACTAAAGAAATACCATCCTCAAAGGGTATGTATACTCTAACAATTAACTTTTATTATTTTTATCCTCTGTAGTCTTCAAAACATACTTCAGAGAGTATTCTATTATATCTGTTTAATGCATGAAAAAAAAAAGTTGATCCTGCCAGAAATCTAGTGAGCTAATACCATTCTGTGCTATGGGAACGTTTGACCATTCTTCCAGAAGCGCATTTGTGAGGTCAGGCCCTAAGCAGGCCTGGCTCGCAGTCTCCACTCTAATTCATCCCAAAGGTTTTCTATCGGGTTGAGGTCAGGACTCTGTGCAGGCCAATCACGTTCCTCCACCCCAATCTCACTCATCCATGTCTTTATGGACCTATATTGGGACAGGAGAGTCCTGCTCTAGAGTCCAGTGGTGGTGTGCTTTACACCACGGCATCCGACACTTAGCATTGCACTTGGTGATGTAAGGCTTGGATGCAGCTGCTCGGCCATGGAAACCCATTCCATGAAGCTCTCTACACACTGTTGTTGTGCTAATCTGAAGACCACATGAAGTTTGGAGGTCTTTAGCTATTGACTCTGCAGACAGTTGGTGACTTCTGTGCACTGTGTGCTTCAGCATGTACTGACCCCGCTCTGTCATGTTATGTGGCCTACCACTTGGTGGCTGAGTTGTTGTTCCCAGTTGCTTCCACTTTGTTATAATCCCACTAACAGTTGACCGTGGAATATTTAGTAACAAGGAGATGTCACGGATGGACTTATTGCACAGGTGGCAACCTATTGCCTTCAGAAGTCACCTGATTAGTAAATAGAGTCCACCTATGTAAAATTTTAATCTCAGTATGAATACAGCTGTTCTGTGAAGCCCTCAGAGGTTTGTTAGAGAACATTAGTGAACAAACAGTATCATGAAGTTCAAGGAACACACCAGGCAGGTCAGGGATAAAGTTGTGGAGACCTTTAAAGCAGGGTTAAGTTATAAAAAAAATTAAATTTTTGGTTGTAACATGACAAAATGTTAAAAATTTCAAGGGGTATAAATACTTTTTCAAGGCACTGTATACATCTGTGGCCATGGAGGTGATTGGGACACCTGGATCCAATGATTTGGAGGGATATCCCAATACTTTTGGCAATATAGTATATGTGAGGGCCAGCGGCAGGGCATTTTTATTTTTCAGTCTGGTCAGGTGTGATTTCAAGTGTTGTACCTTGAAAAAATTTGCATCTGAACCGGTGGACTCATTGCAGTTAAATATAAATAATTAAATAAATAAATGAAGGATATGCTTATATCCTTATAGAAAATATTTCATTGTCTACTTTTTGGTTGGCGGTTAATTAAATTTTCAGGCTTTTTAATAGAGTAGTAGATCTCTGGCATCTGGAACTTCTGGATGTGTCGGGTACTTGGCCTGCTGTTGCACCTGGTGTTTTATCCCACTGGTCCAGGGGCGGACTGACCATTTGGAAACTCGGGCACTGCCCAAGAGCCCGGGGTCAGTAGGGGGCCCCATGAGATGCCCCTGGTATCTTTTTCATAGGCTTTTTTGAGTTTGGGCAAGAACACAGGGGCCCCATGATCCCCTATTGCCCGGGGGCCCCATGAGTTGTCAGTCCGCCCCTGCACTGGTCACTAGGTTACTGCTATGTCCTGTAGAGATTCAGGTGGTTATGAACGCTAAAGATTTTTACCTTTCTGCATTCTATGCATTAAGGTGAAAAACCTTCTGTGCCAAAAGATCTTCCCAGCCCCCCTTTATGCTAACCTGAGCCTGATCTCGATCTAGCAATGTGTATGAGAGCAGCGGCTCTCTCTGCTCTCTCCCTTCTCCCTGGGCAGATGGATAGCAGTGGGAGTCATCGGCTCCCACTGCTGTCAATCAAATTCTGTGACGAGGGAGCAGGAGGTGGGTCTGAACTACCCTGTCTGTGCCTATAAATGCAGACAGGGCAGCTTGGGAGCGAGCCCACATGAGTACCCCAACAAAAGCAGCTTTCTATGGGGGCATTCGCTGAAGAGTCAGAGCCAGGAGTGCCTGCAGGGGACCCAAGAAGAGGAGGATCGGGCCTGCTCCACGCAATACCATTATATAGAGCAGGTAAGTATGACACACTTATTATTTAAATTTTTTAAAAACATTGAAGCTTTAGTATCATTATAGGGGTTTGAGGAGGACAGAAAAAAATGGAGGGGACACAGGCATCTGACACACCCAAGAATGTTGAATGCCAAAAGGTTTTACAGAGGCTGTGGCACAGAAATGAAGGGAAGGTAGGAAATATGGGCCACCAGAGTGTAGTACTGATGCTGATATTAATTTGAACTGTGAATCTACCTAAGTGCCTAAGAAGATATCCATGTTGATGCAGCTGTAGCACCCTCTAGTGTGCTACTAGTGTTGTGTAGGTAAGTTTATAGCCAGATGGCTTAACAGGTTTGGACTCTATTGCCTTTACCTAGTTCTGGAGGATGACAGAACCTTCCAGAAGTCAGTGAGCAGAAGAGGTGGAGACCTAATTTGCATGTTTATGGGAGGCTAACCAATCCCAGTTTTGGAGACCGTGGTAGAGTGGAGAAACCAACCCATAAATAAGGGATAGACAGGGGAGTCAGGTGGAAGATGAAGTGTTGAGGAGACTGTTGGTGGCCTGGGAGGGGTCCCCCGGGTCTAGAGGGGGGGGGGGGGGGCTGGCCTGGCCTCGGGCTGGGCTAGGGTTACTTCAGGGGGATCCATTCAGCAGTATGGCATGAATAGGATCAAGGCCTGGGAGCAGTGGGATCAAGGAGGACAGAGTGAGTACATCAGCACACCCATGGATTTACAAGGAGAGTGAATGCCACATGTAGCAAGCCTTCAAATGACAGTGCTGTGCTTAATCCTTTATCCTTGTCCTGGGAGACAAGCCAGGAGGACTGGTAATGTCTGCAGGCTGTGGAGCTGGGAGCATTTCTACAGGGGAGAGGAGACATCTCTGCATGTAGTTTGCAACAAGCTACGCTAACTTTCAGAGGCGCTATGAGTCCCTCGCTCGTAAGGGGCTGTTACTACTGATCCGCAAAGACTGACAGCTTTCAAGGAAAAAAACAGTCCAGGATCTATTTCTGTAAATAGGAAGGAAGTTGTCCCCGTGCATTGATTCAGTCAAACTGCTCATTCCATAATCCCTATTACCCTATCCAAGTAATTTTCCCTAATAAAACAACAAAAACTGAGCTCATGGACTGTTCTCTGACTATGGGTGCTAGTGTGGAAAATACATGTTGCCTGGCTGTGCGAAGCTGATTGGTTTTTATGCAGAAGTGGACAAGATTCTGAGTTAACCAGGTTTATTTAATAAACCCCTAGTTGTCCAGTTGTCCCCATAGTTAGGGAAGGCTCGAGTTAGTAGAGGTGCCAGGCCTGCCCTTACTAGGAGATGAGCACCCTGGGTAGGGTACATATTAGACCTGGGCAGGTGATCAGTTTTTTCTTTGTACATATTTGGAAGGCAGAGAGCTTCCTGAGTCAACTGCCACAAAGAGAGTGATTACTGGTCTTCTCTGTGTGGGTGGACTGGATCAGAACAACATGTAGGCAGTTGGGCCTTATTTGTTTAGCGTCCCTTCAGGGGGAAGCTTGGAGAAGTGGAAGGACTTTATGCATTTTTTAGACTACTTGCATCTCCCATGCATTTAATTAAATTGGGCCAATGTTTCTTTTTGTATAAAAGTTTATTTTCTACCCATCCTGCACCATTATATTTTGAGCACAGAGATAGAAGGGGTAAAATCTTCCAATGCAGATTCGTCAAACTTTTATTTGGGTGACATGCAGACTTATGTCATTCCATACTGGATATAGTGTGTACTCTCCAGTGCTCCAGGAATCAAATGTCAAAGAGGAGGTCAAGAGAAACGAGACAAGAATGGCCTATGGATAATTCTTCTGGGATGCAGCCCTCCTCGGATGGGGGAATCAACAACTGGAAAAAGAGCAAACACCTAGATTTATTGACAAAAAGAAGAGACAAAAACATACTCACAGACATAGCATGCATGTAAATCTTGAGTAGCTCTGAGGAAAGGAATTTGTCCCCGAAACGCACCAGTAAGCCAATCACACTGACTGTCAGAACACCCTGCCCATTGTTGCGGCCATCTCTATTATACAAAGCTTTACATACAGTACATGCTATGTCTGTATGTTTTCGTCTTTTCTTATTGTCAATAAATCTTGGATAATGCACTAGGTGTTTGCGCCACCTGTTTGCTCTTTTTTATGTCATTCCATCCTGGAAGCATCTGAAAGGTTTAAATAGATATTTATGTAGCATTACAACCTTGAAGGCTGCTGAGTTTTAGGTCCCCCTCTTTCCTGCCAAGCGGAAAACACGCATTTTTCGGCAAACACATGTAATCATGAATCCAGTCCATGGGCTTGTTTTTGTTGTTTTATTTAGGGAAAATCAACTTGGATAGGGGTTGGGGGTTATGGGATGCCCCACTTGACTAAAAAGAACAGTTTGAGGATACATTTCCTGCATTTATATACAAGAAAAATGGATCCTGGACATTACTTCAGCCGCAGTGGTATCAGTCCCTTTAACGATCAGTAGCAATATTACTGTCAGAAGCATTGGGTCCCCTTGTGTGAACTCTCACAAAGTCCCAGTACTCAGTGAGAAAATGCCAGCCCAACTGGCTGCTTTAGTTAAGTGTCCCAGAGCAAGAGATTAGGTTAACTGTGACACTGTTCCCTCGAAAGCATGCTGGATATTGCATCTGACAGTCTTCTCCCTTAAAGGCCCTGGGGGTGTAGAAGTACTCACTCTGTCCCTTGTATCCTGCTGCTGTGGTAAGGACTGCTTCACCAGGCCTTTTAGCTGTGCTAGCCTTCTCATGCTGGGCAAGGTGTTTCCTGGACAGGACTTGTAGTGAAGTTCCCTCTCTCTATAACTTCTTCTCTTTCCTCCCTCCTCAGCTCCAGCCTGGAGGCAGAACCTCCTTTCCCATGGTCCCCTTCCAGGCCTCACAATCCTCAACACTCCATCTTCCACCCCATCACCAGATTCTCCCCTGCTGGCCAGCCTCTGTCATATTTATAGACCCATCTGACCACACTGCCTACCTAGGATTGGTCAGACTCCCATAAATATGCAGATCACAGCCTCTTGGTCTCAACCCACTAACTTCTAGATTCTTCTGGAAGACTCCAGAACCAGGGGGAGGGTACCAGAGGCCTGACCTGTAGAACCCTCCACCCTGACCTAAAGTAAACCCCCCCCAAAAAAATTCCCTAGGCTCACCACACTACTGTGAGCCATTACATTTTCCTCACTCTAACTGTACACTAGAGGGTGCTACATTTCATTTTTGGATGGACACTTGTGTAACACTACCCCCGTAGAAACTACTAGGATTTTGCCCAGGTCTTCCCTACCTTGCCGCAGAGCCAGGCACAAGGTATTTCCCACAGCAAAGCTGCACACACGTTAGCTCGTTGTCTCCAATTATCAGTGTTTGGTTTTGTAGTTTTATTGGAGAGCTGGGATAGGAATGGAGAATTTATTAGGATGCTCCAAGAGTAGAACTAATTACAGTTGAGGACATAATCTGCTCTATTAGTCAAGCTTTAGGTGAAGTCCTTGCTGAAGCAGGTAAAATACTTCTCTTTGCAGTAGCAGTAACAGTAACTTCAGCTTAGAGAAAGTCCCTTGCAGCAAAAAGTAAATGGACAGAGCTCTACGGGCACTAGCCAATGTTCCCTTGTCTGGACCCTTAGCTGACTATAGCACATCAGAGGCGGGTTAACAGCAACAGTCTATGAGATCCTTAAGCATGTCTGTATTCACAAGGCCATAGTAGAACAGTTAGTAGCCTCTTCTCCGTAATACCAGACTAGATTTCTATAGACACTTCCCCAGTCAGCCTTTTGAAAAACCAGGGTCACTTTCTCTCTTACTTCAGACCCTCAAGTTGGCCACCTGAGGCCACATGACAGAAGGTGCCAGGGAAGTCAGCATGCACTCCTCTGGCCTGGTACAATCCACTCCTGGAAAGACCCAGGACTCAATGTGCTCTGTGAATATATACCCTCTCCCACAACCTACCTGTGATTGACTGGGATGGCATTAATATCCACACCATGATCTGCATAGGTTCTTCCTATCCATCCAGAATTTTCCTAGGTTGCCTGGATAAAAGGGACACCTAGAGGCAAAAAGCATCAAATAATATTGACTTTGGTAAAGTTGGCCTTTATGTAGTGTGCATGTAGATGTCACTTCCTGTTTAACCACTTCCTGCTCAGGCCAATTTTCAGCTTTCCATGCTGGTGCACTTTGCCAATTGCGCGGTCGTGCAACAGTGTACACATATTACATTTTTATCACTTTATTCACACAGTTAAAGTTTTCTTTTGGTGGTAATTAATCACCACTGGGTTTTTCATTTTTTGCACTATAAATGAAAAAAATACCGAAAACTTTGGTACAAAAAGGCTTTCTTTGTTTCTAATATAAAATTTTGCAAATAAGTAATTTTTCTTCAAACATTTAGGCAAGAATTTATATTGCTACATTTCTTTGGTAAAAACAACCCAAATCAGTGTATATTGTTTAGTCTGTGTGAAAGTTGTAGAGTCTACAAGCTATGACACCAATCATTGAAAATTGATCACACCTAATGCACTGTGGGCCTATTTAATTTCTTGAGGCCCTAACATGCTAGGAAAGTACAAATAGCCCCCAAATGACCCCTTTTTGGAAAGTTAACAGTTCAAGGTGTTTAGTAAGAGACATGGTGAGTTTTTTTAAGTTGTAATTTTTTCCCACAATTTTTTTAAAAATTAAGAAATTATTTTTTTTTCACATATATTGTCACATTAACAAGTTATTTCTCACACCTGACATAGGCATACTTGCAATTGCACCCCAAAACTAATTTTGCCACATGTGTGAGACTTTTCCACAGCCTGGCCACATACAGAGACCCGACATCCAAGTAGCACCTTTAGGTGTTCTAGGAGCATAAAAGGGGCATAAATTACACATCTAATTTCCTGACTATCTATCACAGTTTTGAAGGCCCTGAAGCATCAGGACGGTTGAAACACCTACAACATTACCCCATTTTGGAAAGAAAACATCCCAAGGTATATTCTGTCAGGCATAATGAGTCTTTTGACCATTTTTTTTCCAATAGTTTCTAGAAAATCTGGAATGAAAATGAAAAAGTATTTGTTTACACAAAGTTGTCAATTTATAAGATATTTCTTTTATACTCAAAAGTACATTTTGCTACTCCTCCTGAACATGACAATACCACATGTGAGACTTTTTCAGAGCCTAGCTGAAGAAAGGATAAACAAAAGATTACCTGTAGTTTTTGTACAGCAGTTGTCTGCAGAAGAGAGCATTGGACCAGAAAGCAGGCAACAGCCACAGGAATCACCCAGGCAGCAGGCAGGAATATGGTGGATAAACAGGCCAGGGTCAGAACAGGCAGCAGGCTGACATCCAGGCAGCAGGCAGAAACATGGTCCATAAAATGTCTTGGGTCAGTACAGACATCAAAAGGAGATATGGTCAGCACAGCCAAAGTATTGGTCCAGGCAGCAAGCAGGAACATAATCCAAAAAAGTCTTGGGTCAGTACAGGCAGCAAGAGGAGATATGGTTAGCACAGCCAAAGTATTGGTCCAGACAACAGACAGGAACGTGGTCCATAAAAGGTCCTGGGTCAATACAGGCAACAGGCTGAGATATGATCAGCACAGCCAAAGTATTGGGTCAGGCCACAGGCAGGAACATCAGGCTTAGGACCTCGGTCAGGTAGGGGCTAGTCTTCGTCCCAGCCAATCTCTTCTAAGCCTCCAGACAAACAGACCCTGTTTCGGGAATTACAAACCCAGAGAAAACCAAAAACAGTTTTTTCTGTACTCAGAACTCTACTCTGAAGCCCCTCATATATGTGAGACCCCTGTGTTATCTTGAATCCCACTACTACAGGAGCAGGTCAAAAAATCAATCCAAGCAGCAGGGAAAAAACATTGTCAATTTAACAGGCCGAGGTCAGTCCAGGAAGAAGGCATAAACGTGGTTGATAATCCAGATGGCAGGCAGAAGCATATCTGATAAACAGGCCAGGGTCAGTTCAGGTGGAAGGCAGAAATGTGGTTTAGAAACATTCCAGACGGCAGGCAGAGGCATTGTCGGTAAACAGGCCAGGGTCAGTTAAGGTGGAAGGCAGAAGCATGGTCAATCAAGGCAGCAGGCAAAAGATCAGCACAGATAATATAAATTGGGAAATTGTAGGCTGTTAAAAATAAGGAGAACAAATATTTTAGAAACATGTGATAACCTCAGAAGCAGTCTCTGATGCATAGGCCTGGCTGAGAGGGACACTGGGGACAATGAAAAGTGGTGTCTCTCCTAACTTCCCCTCTGTTGCATACCCTACATTTTTTGGGTGTCTTCTTCCTGTTTCTGATGGTGGAATGTTCTCATGGAAATGGCGTTCATAAAGTATGCTGACACAATCGGAGTGAATGCTTGTGGAGATCCTTGCTGATAGATTAGGACAGTGACAGCATCTTATATAAGTTTGAGGAAGGTGATACAGTAGGTCTTTCCATTGACTTTTGATAGGTGATGTATGTATTAAAAATGGGCATGTGGAAAAAGTATATTGCAACTTTTTTATACCAGAAGAGGGACTTCCTCATTGATAAATACAGCTGCAGCATCTGATTGTTTAAATCCACCCCTCCCATTAATTGATTGTAATATGTAGATACAATCTGGCTTTCGGAATAGGACCTCGTCTTCCATGAATTTTCACCATGGTGCCATTGTGGATGGTGAACAGGGCGTAAACATCTCTCCTATGCCTCCACTTCACGGCCAACACTTCCTCATTCCTCAGACTTGCAGATTCCTCCCTTTGTAGCCTTGTGTTCACTAGATTTTGTGGGAAGCCCTTCCTGTTTGTTCGGGTGGTATCGCAGGCCATCATTTACTCAAGGTACAGGTGGCGGAAAAGGGGCAGGCTTGTGTAATATTTGTCTAGGTAGATGTGATACCCTTTTGGAAAAGTGGAAAATCCAGGTCCCAGACAATTTTTCCACTTGTGTCAATGTAGGTTGGGCACCCAGGGGGCTGGAGCTGGGAGTCTTTGCCTTCATACTTGCGGAAGGCATGCACATATCCCGTGGCACTTTCACAGAGCTTGTTGAGCTTTAGTCCATACCTGGCCCTTTCACTGGGAATGTATTTCTTGATTCCCAGCTGGCCAGTAAAGTGGACAAGAGATTCATTCACACAAATAATTTGGTTAGGGACATAAAGTTCAGCAAATATTTTAGAAACAAATTATTAGCGTGTGCAAATTTTATAGTTTGTTATAGCCAGGCTGATCTCAGGGAGGGCACTGGAAATTATCTCTGAAATGCAGGAAGCACACTATCATGTCATAGTGTGACCTGGACATTACAGCTGAAAAGATGGGAATGTGATGGATGGGGTGGATGGACCAGTATTGTTGGACCATGTTGATCGTAAGGCCCAAAACAATTTAAACTCCTTTACTGTTAGCCGTCTCCATTCAAATGGATGGGCATAGCATGAACTGAGTTAGTCTGAGATATGTTGTTGGGCAAACAGGTTAGTCTGATCCATAATAAATTAAAGGAAATTATCAGGGAAAAATAAATTTTAAAAATCAATCAAGGAAAAGGGTTCTGTTGGGCTGCACACCTGGTTGTGAGGTGAAAGGGGGATTGTAGCTAATCCCTAGCTGGAAGGCAGCCATAAAAGGTTTCCCAGAGCATCTGGGAGGTACAGTATGTTTAGACCCTGACTCTGGTGGTCTGGCGTAATATTCCAGAACTGGTACTAGGCCTTTCATCCTGGGGTCTAGCTCCGTTGGCATTTGCCGATTGACCATTTGGGTGTAATGGCGCTGGTATATTGGCGCTGCTCGTGATTGCCTGCTCTTCAGAGCATCTTACTCTTTCGGGAGTGACTGCTTCCTTTTCCGATTCAGTCACCGGTCCACTACTTTCTACTGACTTTTCCAAATCGGAATCGGACGGTGAGAGCTCCCTGCTGCTCTCATCTGTCATGCTGAGGATTTTGGCTGTATGACAGGCAACTATGATGTGTACACTGCTGATTGGCGGCAGTGATGGCAGTTCTTTGATGGGTATGCTGATTAGGCTTGACCGGGAGGTCATTTTATAACGCCCTCCCGGAGGGTCAAGAGGAAACAGATTAAATAGCTCTTGTGTGTACTTCCCCACCATCTGGATTCACTTCCTCCATGAAAGTGACAGATACAATGCCTTGAAAAAGTATTCATACTCCTTGAAATTTTAAACATTTTGTCATGTTACAACCAAAAATGTAAATGTATTTTATTGGGATTTTATGTGAAGGTGCTGTGGTCAGATGAGATCAAAATTGATCTTTTTGGCCTAAAAGCAAAACACTATGTGATAGTATCCTTTCTTCAGCAAGGACAGGGAATCTGGTCAGAGCTGATGGAAGATGGATGGAGCCAAATACAGGGCAATCTTAGAAGAAAACCTGTTGGAGTCTGCAAGACTTGAGACTGGGGTGGAGGTTCACCTTCCAGCAGGACAACGACCCGAAACATACAGCCAGAGCTACAATGGAATGGTTTAGATCAAAGCATATTCATGTCTTAGAATGGCCCAGTCACAGTCCAGACCTAAATCCAATGGAGAATCTGTGGCAAGACTTGAAAATTGCTGTTCACAGACACTCTCCATCCAATCTGACAGAGCTTGAGCAATTTTCAAAGAAGCATGGGCAAACATTTCACTCTCTAGATGTGCAAAGCTGGTAGATACATCCCCAAAAAGACTTGCAGCTGTGATTGCAGCAAAAGGTGTTTCTACAAAGTATTGACTCCGGGTGGCTGAGTACAAATACACACCACGCTTTTCACATATTTATTTATATATTAAAATTATGTACCACTTTGTGTTGGTCTGTCACATAAAATCCCTATAAAATACATTTACGTTTTTGGTTGTAACATGACATAATATGCTAAATTTCAAGGGGTATGAATACTTTTTCAAGGCATGCAGCCCTCTTCCTGCTCACATTCTTCTTGGAGTTGCAGCCACAGCCTGCCTAACTGCTAGGACTAAGGCCACAAAGAATTTTGTAATTGGAAGGCTACAAATCACAGCATGGCCATTGTACACCATATGGTATCATACCGTCCTAACTTAATATTTTTTATTCAAACCTTTTTCCTCTCTTCCATAACTTTGGTGAGTGTGTAGATCTATGTATACCCCTGGTGTCCAGCCTGCAGCCCAAGGGCCACATATAGCCCTCTTGTACATGTGCAGCACTTAGACGTCAGTACTGGGATTGGAAAAATTGATTTGTAAAGGAAAACAGCAGTGATCTCTACTAATAAATCTAATACTGTTGTGCAAAATCAATATTGTGTCAGTAAAGCACTATAAAAACATACATCAAAAAATAAATTCATATATATGAATCACCTAATCATTGTCTTATATGTGCACAGCCATCCAGAGCAGTATGCCTGAGCTGACAGGGGGGAGAACTGTTAGTAAACAAAATAGTTTTCCTCCCCTTCGGAGATCGTCTGAAATCATGGGGCGCCGGCAAGTAATTACCAGCCGGGACCCGATGATTGACAGCTGCGGCCGCGAATGGCAGCGCGAGTAGGGCACCTACGTGCCCCCTAGCGGGAGATGCAAAATCACATATATATATATATATATATATGTGATTTTGTGTACCCATGCCATCCTGTAGCAGTATTTCTGCTCTAGGGTGGTCGGGAAGTGACTAATTGGTTTACGTGAAAGTTATAGCGCCTACAAATGGTGGTATACTGTATATACTGGAATTGTATTTTTTTTTTTATGCTAGTAATCGCGATCAGCGACTTATAGCAGGACTGCGGGACTGCAGTGCGCATTCTGACACTGGGGGGGGGGGAGGGAGGAACTGACTAACTGCCCCCGTGACACTAATACAGTGATCAGTGCTAATAAAGAGCACTGACACTGTACTAATGACACTGGGCAAGAAGGGGTTGACATCTGGGACAATAAAAGAGTTAATGATTAAAGAATTATAGAACACTATAATGCTGGTAAGTTTATTGTACCTGTAGTTGGGCTTTAAAGTGGAACTTTACTTGGCAAAAGAAGTTTGATTATATGCCTCTGTTCCCCCTTGGATAATAGTAGGATTTTTGTTTTATTTTTTATGAGGGGTGGTTTTCTGGTTTTTTTTTCTAGTGCCCCTGCCCTAGGTCCGAATGATGTGTCCTACCCCAGCAATCCTCCTGGGAGAGTCCTGTCACATATAACAGGATGCTGCAGGGCCCCATTAACAAAACAGCCAGGCTCATACTCTCTGAACCCAGAAGAGGCAACTGGCTGATAAAGGACCAAGATGGTGGACAGTGGCTTGCTTCAGGACAATGCTGGATCCACTGCGCAGGTGAGTACATATTTTGAATACAACCCAGCATATAGGTGTGGTTTGATTGGAAGGAATCAAAGTTCCCCAATAGGTTTCATGATATACAGTTGCAAAAAAAAAGTATGTGAACCCCTTGGGATTACGTGGAGTTTTGCATGAATTGGGCATAAAATGTGCTCTGAACGTCATCTAAGTCACAACAATAGAAGGACACAGTCTGCTGAACATAATACTACACAAACATTAGATGTTGCCATGGTATAATTGCACATAACATGTAAACATTCACAGTGCAGGGAGGAAAAAGTATGTGAGGCCCTAGCTTAATGACTTCTCCCAGAGCTAATTGGAGCCAGGAGTGAGCCAACCTTGACTCCAATCAGTGTGATGATATTGGATGTGTTGCTGACAGCTGTCCTGCCCTTAAAAAAACACACACCTGTTTTGGGTTTACTGGTTTCAAGAAGCACTGTCTGATGTGAACCATGACTCGCAGAAAAGAGCTCTCAGAAGACCTACGATCAAGAATTGTTGACTTGCATGAAGCTGGAAAGGGTTACAAAAGTATCTCCAAAAGCCTTGATGTTCATGTGTCCATGGTAAGACAGACTGTCTACAAATGGAGAAAGTTTAGCACTGTTGCTACTCTCCCTAGGCGCGATCGTCCTGTAAAAATGACTGCAAGAGCACAGCGCAAAATGCTGCATGAGGTAAAGAAGAATCCCAGAGTGTCAGCTAAAGACCTACAGAAATCTCTGGCACATGCTAACATTTTTGTTGACACATCTACAATAAGAAAAAAATTAAACAAGAATGGAGTACATGGGAGGACACCACAGGGGAAGCCATTGCTGTCCAAAAAGAAGATTGCAGCATGTTTGAAGTTTTTGCAAAAGAGCACCTGGATGTTCCACAGCACTACTGGCAAAATATACTGTGGACAGATGAAACCAAGATTGAGTTGTTTGGGAAGAACACACAACACTATGTGTGGAGAAAAAAAGGCACAGCACACCAACATCAAAACCTCATCCCCACTGTAAAACCTGGTGGAGGGAGAATCATGGTTTGGGGCTGCTTTGCTGCCTCAGGGCCTGGACGGATTGTTGTCATTGATGGGAAAATGAATTCCAGAGTTTATCAAGACATTTTGCAGGAAAACGTACGACCATCTGTCCGCCAACTGAAGCTCCGCAGAGGATGGGTGATGCAACAGGACAATGACCCAAAGCATACAAGTAATTCAACAAAACAATGGCTGCAACAGCACAGAATACGCCTTCTGGAGTGGCCCAGTCAGAGTCCTGACCTCAACCCAATTGAAATGCTGTGGCATGACCTTAAGAGAGCGATTCACACCAGACATCCCAAGAATATTGCTACACTGAAACAGTTTTGTAAAGAGGAGTGCTCCAAAATTACTCCAGATCGTTGTGCAGGTCTGATCTCCAACTACAGGAAACGTTTGGTTGAGGTTATTGCTGCCAAAGGAGGGTCAACCACTTATTAAGTCCAAAGGTTCACATACTTTTTCCTCCATGCACTGTGAATGTTTACATGTTATGTGCAATTAAACCATGGCAACATCGAATGTTTGTGTAGTATTATGTTCAGCAGACTGTGTTCTTCTATTGTTGTGACTGAGATGACGTTCAGAGCACATTTTATGCCCAATTCATGCAAAACTCCACGTAATCCCAAGGGGTTCACATACTTTTTCTTGCAACTCTAAGTAGGTTGGTGAACCAACAAACGTCAATAAACAATGATGCAGTGTGTGTTTTAGCGACCTTTTTTTTAAATTAATTGTTGGTGTGTGTTAATGCATATAAAAAGTTAATTATCCATGAAGTCACTGGTGGTTTTCTTGCCTGTAAGAACAGAAAGCATGATGTTGGTGATAGAAGGAAAGGTTCCTTCTTTTGTGGTCAATGATAAAAGAATGATTCCTCCTCTTCGGTCAGTGGGAAGAAGAATGCCTCATTTTCTGTGCCAAATCTGTGGAGAGTGTGAGGTAAGAATGTCCCATCTTGTACAGTCAGTGAAAGGAAGAATGTCCTATCTTTTATAGTCAGTGGAAGGAAGAAGGTCCCATCTTCTATGGTCAACGGGAAGAAGATTGTCCCATCATCTGTTGTCCGTAGGAAGAAGAATGCCCCATCTTCTGTGGTCACAGGGAAAACGAATTCCTCATCTTCTGTGGTCAATGGAAGGACTAATGCCACATTTTCTGTGGTGAGTGGGAGGAAGAAGGTCTCATCTTCTATGGTCAGTGAGAAGAAGACTGCCTCACCATCTGTTGTCAGCAGAAAGAAAAATGTCCATCATCTGTGGTCAGCAAGAAAAAGAATGCCCCATCTTCTATGGTCAGTGAGAGGAAGAATGCCTGATGTTCTGTGGTCAGTGGGCAAAAGAATGTCTCATCTTCTGTGGTCAGTGGGAGGCAGAATGCCAAATCTTCTGTGGTGATCTGAAATAAAAATGCCCCATCTTCTTTGGCCAGTGGGAAGAAGAGTGCCCCATCTTCTTTGGCCAGTGGGAAGAAGAGTGCCCCATCTTCTGTGATCAGTGGGAGAAATAATGCCACACCTTCTGTGGTCAGTGGGAGGAAGAATGCTCCATGTTCTGTGGTCAGTGGGAAGAAGAATGACCCATCTTCTTTGGTCAGTGAAGGAATAATGACCCACCTTCTGTGGTCAGTGGGAAGAAGAATGCCTCATCTTATATGGTCAGTGATAGAAAGAATGCCCCATCTTCTGTGATCAGTAGGATGAAAAATACTCCATGTTCTGTGGTCAATGGGAGGAAGAATCCCATCTTCTTTGCTTAGTGGCAGAAAGAATACCCAATTTTCTGTGGTCTGTGGGATAAGAATACCCCATCTTCTGTGGTCATTGGTAAAAAGAATAGCCCGTCTCCTGTGGTCTGTGATGGGAAGAATAGCCCATCTTCTGTGATCAGTGGGAGGATGAATGTCCTAGAACTGGTAGTCATTGGGAAGAAATATGCTGCAGTGTCACTGATCAGAGATAACTGAATACACCCTGGTGTCACTGGTCAGCAGGGGGGGGGGAAATGTTCTTAAGAGGTATTTGGTGTGATATGGATTGACTTAAGTGAGGCTTACCCATTCAATTTATTTTAATGTCAAATTTATCTCTGACTATACATTTCATTAGGCAGTGCAAGGGTTAATGGCCAGTTATAAAATACAGAAGGTTACTTCTGTTTCCTGAATTCCCATGCTGGGTATTTCCACATTCAGCATGAAAATATTTCCCTTCTCTTTTTAACCATTAAGAAACTTCTGCTTGAAGAAAAGTTAACATGAATTGCTAACGGATACAGCTGTCCCTGATAGTTCCTTTTTGCAGACACGGTTCCTCATAGCAATTCAACATTTGGCCTATCCAGTTTTGCTATTTTTTTTTATTATTTTTTTTGTGCAACATACTGTAGATTTGAAAGTTTGGACCAAATTAAAAAATGCCATGCCTTCTGCTTTACTGTAATTTTATTATTGTCACCAGGACAATCCCTCCGTGACAGTACATACAGGCAGTGACAGGTCCACTTTATTTATTTATGGTGATATTGGAGGTCTAAACCAGACCCTGTTTAGCTCTTTAAATGACAGTCAGCACCAAGGCCAGAGACCGATTTTTTTAACAAGCTCATTAGCTAGGAATTTGGGTTGTTTCTGTACACATAAGATAATTATGATTTTCACAGATAAATAAAACTACCTTGAACTAGTTAATTAGTACTTTAGTACATAATCCACTGCTCATTAGGTTTGACACCTGTCTTGGCCAAAGATATTGTCACTTTTAATCCCTTTTTATTACTTGGGATAAGAATAGAGGAGCAGGTGTGAGACTTGTAAATCTCAAACTGGAAACTGTTATCAGTTTAAATTTCTCTTACAACATAAAAGCACAGCTGTATTCAGAGCAATCCTTTGAGTAATATTGAATCGTCCAAAAAGAATACCTTACATAAAATGTTCACCTTTGTTGCTGCTCTCACTAACAAACAACACGAAGGGGTCTATTTTTAAAACATTCAATGGAGGAATTGCAACTTTCCTGCATGCTGCACAAACTCTGGCTGTAATTTTAATTTCTCTAGTAGAGTAATCCCTGTGATCATTATCTCCATCTAGTGGAGACATTGAGACATTTCAGAAACGTAGTATAGCAGTTTTCTGACTAGATGGAGCTGATGACCATAGGGGTTGCTCTATTAGATAAATTATGGCCAGAATTTGTGCAGCATGCACTAAAGGTAAATGACATTCCTCCAACAAATTTTTATAATTAGACCCCTTCATTTAAGTGAAATTGCTCACTAAAATCTGTTGAGAACTTAAAGTGGTATTAAAACCCCAAACTAGAAATGTAATATAATGCAGCGGCCAATCATTAGATGTAGTGGCTGCATTCATTTCTTTTTTTTAGGCTTTTTTCCCCCTTTGTTTTCACCTGGTGATCTGGCCAGTAACACGCCTCCTGTATTAAAGCACCTTCACTCTGGATGAAGGAGCACTTTGGACAGCAGCATTGTCGTTTTGGGGGATAGGGGAATGTTAGATATACTCGGTGTAGAGCAGGGGCGGACTGACAACTCATGGGGCCCCCGGGCAATAGGGGATCATGGGGCCCCTGTGTCCTTGCCCAAACTCAAAAAAGCCTATGAAAAAGGTACCAGGGGCTTCATGTACACTGCAGATGATAAAATGACGTTCAGGAGCTTTTCTGCATTTTTTTCAGCAGCCCCTGAACCGGGGGCGGACTGACCATTTGGAAACTCGGGCACTGCCCGAGGGCCTGGGGTCAGTAGGGGGCCCTATGAGCCTAACTGTGAGGAAACCTTTCCGCATTTGGGAATTAAATCTTTTTTCTTCCAGATATAAAGAGTGCCCCCTTGTCCTCTGTGATGACCTCAGGGTGAATAACTGTACACCAGGGGCAGACTGACCATTTGGAAATTCGGGCACTGCCTGAGGGCCCAGGGTCAGTAGGGGGCCCTATGAGCCTAACTGTGAAGAAACCTTTCCGCATTTGGAATTTAAATCTTTTTTCTTCCAGATATAAAGAGTGCCCCCTTGTCTTCTGTGATGACCTCAGGGTGAATAACTCTACACCAGGGGCGGCCTGACCATTTGGAAACTCGGGCACTGCCTGAGAGCCCAGGTCAGTAAAGGGCCCCATGAGATGCCCCTGGTACCTTTTTCATAGGCTTTTTTGAGTTTGGGCAAGGACACAGGGGCCCCATGATCCCCTATTGCCCAGGGGCCCCATGAGTTGTCAGTTTGCCCCTGCCCTGAACTCTCCCTAATGTTTTCCTATGTGTCCATGTACACTTTGTCGTTTACAGTTCTTTACAGGCAGTTGAGTTTACAGTCGTTTTTTTGCAATCAGGAGTAGATTTTATCAGTGTTTCAAATGCCAAAAGCTTGTAAACGTGGCTAACCGCATTTATAAACTTTTGGAAAATGTTTTTAACTCTTCCATTTGCAGATGCTGCCCAGAGCCTTTTTTCATCATGAAAAATGCATGCAAAGCATTTTCCCAATACTCAAATGGACCCGGTACACCATACTTTGAGGTTTTGCATGAAAGAAAATATGTTAGACACTGCTGCAATAATTTCTGCACAGAAATGAGCCGGAACACATCCAAACACCACAAAAAAAAAAAAGACAGCTAATCTCAACAAATACTGCTCTCTCTTCTTCTGCTCTCTCTATTTCTCTCAAAATGTATGCAAACGCGGCTAAAAACTGTTTTTTGACCTACATTTTCCAGCAGTCAGTTTCCATCGTTCAGAAGTGTCCCGTGTACATGGAGCCTAAGAGCTGTGAAAATGTGGAATAGACTCCCTCAAGAGTTGGTTCTGGCCAGCTCAGTGGATTGCTTTAAAGAAGGCCTGGATTCTTTCTTAGATACACAGAATATACAGTTGTGGCCAAAATTATTCAACCCCCACTGAAATTGAGTGTTTTGGCCAGTTTGACATTGCTTTTGATCATTCAGTCATCTTGCTTACATTTACATTAAAGAGGCACTTGTAGGTCAGACAAATATAACATAACAGTTATAATGAAATAACCACAAATGTCTTTTCTGTGCTCACAGCATTATCAGTTTTATTCAACCCCCAAGTGACATTCAATCTTAGTACTTAGTACAGCATCCTTTTACAGTTATAACAGCTTTTAAACGTGAAGCATAGCTTGACACAAGTGTCTTGCAGCGATCTACGGGTATCTTCGCCCATTCTTCATGGGCAAAGGCCTCCAGTTCAGTCACATTCTTAGGCTTGCGCACTGCAACTGCTTTCTTTAAGTCCCACCAGAGGTTCTCAATCGGATTTAAGTCTGGTGACTGCTGCGATGGCCACTCCAAAATGTTCCAGCCTTTCCTCTGCAACCATGCTCTAGTGGACTTGGAGGTATGCTTGGGATCATTGTCCTGTTGAAAGGTCCAACGTCTCCCAAGCCTCAGGTGTGTGACGGACTGCATCACGTTTCCATCCAATATCTCCTGGTACTGAAGAGAATTCATGGTACCTTGCACACGCTGAAGCTTCCCTGTACCTGCAGAAGCAAAACAGCCCCAAAGCATGATTGACCCTCCACCATGCTTCACAGTAGGCAAGGTGTTCTTTTCATCATAGGCCTTGTTCTTCCTCCTCCAAACATAGCGTTGATCCATGGGCCCAAACAGTTCTAATTTTGTTTCATCAGTCCACAGAACACTATCCCACAACTTTTGTGGTTTGTCCACATGGCTTTTGGCATACTGCAGTCGACTCTTCTTATTCTTTGGAGACAGCAAGGGGGTACGCCTGGGAGTTCTGGCACGGAGGCCTTCATTACGCAGTGTGCGTCTTATTGTCTGGGCTGAAACTTCTGTACCCACATCTGACAAATCTTTTCTCAGTTCCTCAGCAGTCACACGGGGACTTCTCTCCACTCTACGCTTCAGGTAGCGCACAGCAGTCGAAGTCAGCATCTTCTTTCTGCCACGACCAGGTAGCGTTTCAACAGTGCCCTTTGCCTTGAATTTGCGAATGATGCTTCCTAAGGTGTCTCTTGGTATGTTTAACATCTTTGCAATCTTCTTATAGCCATTGCCCTTCCTGTGAAGAGAAATCACCTCTTCTCTTGTCTTCCTGGACCATTCTCTTGCCTTCACCATGTTTGTAACCACACCAGTAAATGTCTAGAAGGAGCTGAGTATCACAGTCATTTTAAAGCTGCCTAATTGGTGCTTATTATGCTTGATTGCTGCTCGGTGACATCCACAGGTGTTTTCAATACCTGATGGAAAGCACCTGTATGAACCTCTGTTCTTCAGAGTGGTAGTCTTTAAGGGGTTGAATAATTGTGGCAATGAAGAAACCACATAAGAACCATTTACTACTGTATTACATAAACAATTGATGTCATTTTAGTTGCATTTGGGTAGTTACAACGTCCTTGTAGGATTTGATTCTGAATACAATTCCAAATGTACACTATAGTCCCTAAACCCCTTTACAGCATTGGGGGTTGAATAATTTTGGCCACAACTGTAGCTGGATCAGGGGCGGACTGACCATTGGAGCACTCGGGCACTGACGAGGGCCCAGGGTCAGTAGGTGGCCCCATGAAATGCCCCTGGTACCTTTTATAGACTTTTTTTGGGTGTACTTTGAGTGTGGACAAGGACACAGGGGCCCCATGATCCCCTATTGCCCGGGGGCCCCATGAGTTGTCAGTCCGCCCCTGAACTGGATACTAACATTTATAGGTAAAGTTGATCCAGGGAATATCAGATTGCCTCTCGGGGGAACAGGAAGGAATTATTTTCTCAGCAGGAGCAAATTGGATCATGCTTTGCTGGTTTTTTTTGCCTTCCTCTGGATCAACTGTCGGTATAGGATTATAACTTTTTTTTTAATGGTTGAACTGGATGGACGTTTGTCTTTTTTTTAGCCAGACTAACTATGTAACCTCACAAATGTGCTTCTGGAAGAATGGTCACACATTCCCATAGACACACTCCTGAACCTTGTGGACGGCCTTCCCAGAAGAGTTGAAGCGGTTATAGCTCCACAGGGTGGGCCAACTCACTATTGAACCCTACGGACTAATGCCCCGTACACAAGATAAGAAAATCGTACAAACAATATCGCTGATTGAACGATTTTCTCTTCGTTGATGAGCAGGATGTTTCAACCGATAACGATATTGTGAACAAAAAAATCCGGTTGGACAACAATGAAAAATGTCGTTTTGCATACGAACGACCGATTTTCAATGCGGTGGTATGACGGTCGTACGAAAAAAATCTATCAAGCGCTATCATGCATGAGCGGAGACAGAAGATGACCCGGATGTTTATGTCCAAGGAATCTTTGTAAACAGGAAAGAAAAATCCAAATTTTAAAAGTAGATTGGGCTAATGAGATAATGAAAGCAGAATTCTGCAGATTATATTTTATGTATCACTATTTATAATGTAATAAACGATATTATACTCATTGCCGTTAATTGTGTATATCGCTCGTTCTGGCCAGAAGGGCGTGGCTACAAGGTCACATGCACACCGCATCACTTCCACTTGTACGGAAGACATCAACACTACCTATTGCCCGATGAACAATTTTTTTAGATTGGTTAATGTGGGCCATGATTTTGACCAATGAACAAACGCCTCTCGGTCGTCGGATGACCGATCGGTCGATTTTCTAACCATGTATTCCCACCTTAAGACGGGGATGCCATTAACGTTCATGTGCGTTTAACCACTTCCCGACCGGCCGTTGCATATAAACGGCCGGACGGTGGCACTGCAGGGTCGGGTGGCCGTTTATAAATGGCCTCCCCGCACCCTGCTTGTGCGCGCTCCCTGGGAGCACGCAGCACCGCGATCCGGTGCCCGCTGTGTCCTCCGGACACAGTGAAACACCGATCGTCGGACGGGACCTCTGTACGAGGTCCTGATCATGTGATCACTGATTGGCCAATCAGTGATCACATGCAAAGTAGTAAGCAAGATGTCACTTGTGACATCATTGCTTACTACGTGTGAAATCTGTGAATGATCACAGAGGTCACATGGTACAAGGCTATTCACAAAAGCCTTGTACCATGTGACAAGCTGTGACCAATCACAGCTCACTCAGTACTTCTCAATGAGTGCAAGAATGCACACAGAGAGAAAGAGAAATTATTGCTTTTACATCCTATATGGGTGTAAAAGCAATCAGTGTAAAAAAAAAACAAAACAAATCTTCATCACCCCCCCCCAAGTAGTACAGTATCACCCTGGTGACACTGTACTGCTAGGGTGACAGTATGTAAAAAAAAATAAAAATAAAAAATAATAATATAAAAAAATAAAATAAAAAATGTAAAAAAAAATGTTTAAAAATTATAATTTTTGGTTATAAACTAATTTGGATTTTTTTTTTTACTAAAAAGATAACGGAATAAATTTTGGCTAAGATTTATGATGAAATATTATTTATTTGCAAAATTTTATAAAAAAAAACACTTTTTTTCAAAATTTTTGGACATTTCATTTACATAGCAAAAAAAATACAAATCCCAGTGGTGAATAAATACCACCAAAATAAAGCTTTATCTGTCTCAAAAAAATGGTAAAAAATTAATTTGGGTACAGTGTTGCATGACCGCGCAATTGTCATTCAAAGTGTGATAGCGCTAAAAGCTGAAAATGGCCCTGGTCAGGAAGGGGGTAAAAGTGTCCGGTCTGGAAGTGGTTAAAGGCCGACCAACCAATACTTTTGGCAATATAGTGTAGATTAACGATCTGAAGCCAAACTCCAGCTAATATTTTATAAGCAGTTACAGCAAACAGTGTTTTCCATTTGGGATAAAGGTTTTACATAAATAAATAAAAGCTGATCATTGTAAGCACCCCCGTTAGTGTTAATTGGTTTGTCTCATTCCTGTAACTGCAAGAGACCTTTTCTGTTCAAAAACAACAGACTTACTGGCCAGATGAAAATAGACAAAAGAAAGCCTAAAAAAGAAAATGAATGCGGACATCACATCTATGAATTGGTAAGCTGAAATATAATATATGTCTGCTTTTCAGTTTATTACCACTTTAACACTTCCAGGGAAGTTGATCTCCTGCGTCCCCCCCCCCCCCCTGCTGTGTGCAGTGGTTCTTCCCACCCACTTCAAGGTCACTACAAGGCAAAATAATAATGCAGATGTTGGCGGGTGGGACCATTGATCGCAGTGGGGGGCCCGGGAGAACGACACTTCCGTAGATGCTGGTTACTTAAACTTCAGAAGACAATTCTGGATGGACTTTTGTCTTTTTTCAGCCAGACTAACTATGTAATTCCTTTCAAATGGGGGCATGGGCAGAAGAAGGAAGGTAAGTATTCATTGTCTTCCTTTGCAGGTTTTTTTGCCCCATTTGATATTCTTGACTTGGTCACTTTAACTGCACACAAGCTGTCTGTATAAAGTGCAATGTCATTTCTGAGCTTCACCAGATGATGGAAAATCAACTATTTTAACGAGGCAGTATATTAATTAAAATGTGGAACTTCGGGCAATGTTATAACCTCAGGCATGGATGAACAAACAGGAAATGGCATTCCGACTCCATACAATGGAAGGGAGCCATGAAAGATTAAACTGACTATCGCTATCACATTATTCCAGTGCAAAAAGTGCCAAATGTGCAGCAGGAGGTTTCAGTATTAAAGGCTCATATATCTGCGCCTCCAGTAATGTGGTATCTCTCATTTATTATATGCATACCAGAGAGTGTGTGCTGGATCAACTGCATGCTGTTTAGTAAAAGTTCCAAGTTAACTGTAAAGTCACTAGTCTGAAGTTCTTTCAAAGGGGTTGTCAGAACTTTAGCTCTGAGAAAATAATCAGTATATCATTTATGAAAACAGGCCGGGATCTCGAATTAACCAGTAGCAGAAATGCATGGGTGCGCAAAATCATGTGTATATACGTGATTTTGCAGTACCAGGTAGGGGGCGCTGCGCCACCATTCACGGCCATGGCTGGCAATCACCGGGTCCCAGCTGGTTATTTCCCGCTGTCATTGATAGGATTGGTGTCATGTCATGATTGATTGGATGTCAGTGACACCAAGCCAGTTCCCCCCAGTGTCCAAATGCCCGCCGCAGTCCCGTTATAAGTCGCTGATCGCCGCCATTACTAGTGCGAAAAAAAAATCTCAGTATCTATACCGCCATTTGTAAACGTTATAACTTTCACGTAAACCAATTAATTTACATGCATTGGGATTTTCTTTAGCAAAGACACGGAGCAGAATACATTTTGGCCTAAATTTATTACGAAATCAGATTTTTTAATTTTTTTTACTGGACATGTTTAATAGCAAAAAGGTGTCAAAAATATAGGTTTTTTTTTTCAAAATTGTCGGCCTTTTTTTATTTATAGCACAAAAAAAGTTAAAAACGCAGAGGTGATCAAATACCACCGAAAGAAAGCTCTATTTGTGGGGAAAAAAATATGTAAATTTCATTTGGGTGCAGCATTGCATGACCGCGCAATTGTCAGTTAAAGCAACACAGTGCTGTATTGCAATAAATGACCTGGTCAGGAGGGGGGGGGGGGGGGGGGGGGGGGTAAATCCTCTGGAGGGCAAGCGGTTAAGCCGATTCCTTACTAATTTTCATAAATCAACTGATAATCTGAATTTTTTATTTGCTCTAACTTGAAGACAAATGTGTAAGAATATATTTATATTAATAATAGAATCAGTGCAAGATGGTAATGAAATATAATAGTTGATGATAAATAATAAGCAGGTGGGAGAAATCAAACACCCAGCACAGGAAAGTATGACCAGTCAAAACCAACAGATCACTGCTCCACTGACTATTATTTATTATTTCAGGTACTTATATAGCACCATCAATTTACACAGCACTTTACATATATATTGTACATTCACATCAGTCCCTAACCCTCAAGGGGTGTACAATCTAAGGTCCCTAACCCTCAAGGGGCGTACAATCTAAGGTCCCTAACCCTCAAGGGGCGTACAATCTAAGGTCCCTAACCCTCAAGGGGCGTACAATCTAAGGTCCCTAACCCTCAAGGGGTATACAATATAAGGTCCCTAACCCTCAAGGAGCGTACAATCTAAGGTCCCTAACCCTCAAGGGGTGTACAATCTAAGGTCCCTAACCCTTAAGGGGCGCACAATCTAAGGTCCCTAACCCTCAAGGGGCGTACAATCTAATGTTCCTGACCCTCAAGGGGCGTACAATCTAAGGTCCCTAACCCTCAAGGAGTGTACAATCTAAGGTCCCTAACCCTCAAGGGGCGTACAATCTAAGGTCCCTAACCCTCAAGGGGCATACAATCTAAGGTCCCTAACCCTCAAGGGGGGCGTACAATCTAAGCTCTAATGTCCCTAACCCTCAAGGGGCGTACAATCTAAGGTCCCTAACCCTCAAGGGGTGTACAATCTAAGGTCCCTAACCCTCAAGGGGCGCACAATCTGAGCTCCCTAACTGACATTCATACATACACATACTAGGGCCAATTTAGACAGGAGTCAATTAACCTACCAGCATGTCTCTGGAGTGTGGGAGAAAACCCACGCAGGCACAGGGAGAACATGCAAACTCCAGGCAGGTAGTGCAATGGCTGGGATTTGAACTGACGACCTGAGTACTGCTAGATGGAAGTGCTAACGACTTAGTCACTGTGTTGCCCACTATACTGCACTAAGGCAAAAACTAAACTAGGACCGAGTGCGTTCCACGTCGGCCTAGGAAGAGCGGTGGCCATCTTGGAATTGCATCTGAGCTCCCCCTGCTGCTGCTGGCCGGCACAGTGAGCTCTAGAAGACAGTGACAGGAGCCCTGCATTGACGTTTTCAAATTCCTCAGCCTTATCTTCTGTAAGTGGTTTCAACCTTTTACTCCAATACACATGTGGATGTGGATGTACTACTGTACTGTACCCTCGTGTTCTCTTCTGTCTTGTGAATGGGGGCCCTGATGAAGGGGAGAGTCTGTTTGGTCCCAAAACATGTTGGATTTTTTTCTGCTATGAATCAATTTCATCATTGAAGGCCTTCAACTCTTGGATGTTTGTTGGTGCTGTTTTTGGATTGTATGTATGTAGATTTAGATTTCTGGTTGTGTCCCTGTTGCAGATTTTTGCTCACTTCCTATCTGGTAAAATCATTATCATCAGGACAGAAATAATTCTTACCTATCAAAAAATATGAATTTTGCAGCAAAAGCTGGTTTTACAATTGTATCTTTTGATGGACTATTCATTCTTACCTGGTTACTTTTGGCTGGAATTCGGAGTGGGATCTATTGAGGAGGCTACAATATCAAGGGTCAATGGAACTGACTGATAAAGACAAAATGTTCGGTATCTGACTCCATGTACTCCTGTGCATCCGTCACATGTCTGGTCATGCCCTGCAGATTCTGCGGTTTCCAACTGCTGACTGGTCATATGGACGGACATCTAACATTTCCTGTAGAATCATAATCTCCAATTCCATATTTAACCCAGCTTACTCATGATCCTCGGACTGTGAAGAATGAGGCATGTGGTCTGTGTGGGAATCCCATGCAGGCAGCTGATGTTTACAGAGACATTTCTTTCTTCGGGCTAGGTTCGCAGCCATACATTTTTTAGTGTGTTTGAAGATCTGCAGAAAGGCAGTACAATCCATTTAATTTGATTTCCCGTTCACATCCATGCAGTTTCCCACAATACTTTTTTTTGGAAAGGTGCAGGAACTTTACATGCAGCACTATACGTTTTTGACTACAGACTCACATTTTGACACATTTTTGCTGCGTATTCCTATATAACAGACACGTCCTTTTAGCAACATCAACACATAGTATGCCATTGGCCAAAACAACAAAAAAAAACAAAACAAATAAAAAAATGCATTAAAACACACATGAAAAAATGCAAAAGGCATTGGAAAATGTGCCACGACGATGCATCAACTGAACATGCATAGATGTAAAACTACCCTTACGGCTGGTTCACACCAGATGCAGTCCAGTGCGTTTGCGTTTTTAACCACTTCTCGCTGACCTCGTGCATATATTTATTTATTTTTCATTTATTTCAGCAGCACTTTACTTATATTGTACATTCACATCAGTCCCTAACCCTCAAGGGGCGTCATCTAAGGTTTACGCAGCACATACAATTAAGGTTCCTATAAGAGGCTTATTGTAACAAGGGACGTCAATCAAGGTCCCTAACCCTCAAGGGGCATACAATCTAAGGTTCCTAACCCTCAAGGGTACAATCTAAGGTCGGGGCAAACAAAGGTCTAAGGTTCCTAACCCTCAAGGGACATACAATCTAAGGTTCCTAACCCTCAAGGGGCGTACAATCTAAGGTCCCTAACCCTCAAGGGGCAATACAATCTAAGGTTCCTAACCCTCAAGGGGCGTACAATCTAAGGTCCCTAACCCTCAAGGGGCGTACAATCTAAGGTTCCTAACCCTCAAGGGACGTACAATCTAAGGTCCCTAACCCTCAAGGGGCGTACAATCTAAGGTCCCTAACCCTCAAGGGGTTACAATCTAAGGTCAATCTCAAGGGCGTACAATCTAAGGTTCCTAACCCTCAAGGGGCGTACAATCTAAGGTCCCTAACCCTCAAGGGGCGTCAATCTAAGGTCCCTAACCCTCAAGGGGCGTACAATCTAAGGTCCCTAACCCTCAAGGGGTACAATCTAAGGGGCGTACAATCTAAGGTTCCTAACCCTCAAGGGGCATACAATCTAAGGTTCCTAACCCTCAAGGGGCATACAATCTAAGGTTCCTAACCCTCAAGGGCGTACAATCTAAGGTTCCTAACCCTCAAGGGGCATACAATCTAAGGTTCCTAACCCTCAAGGGGCATACAATCTAAGGTTCCTAACCCTCAAGGGCGTACAATCTAAGGTCCCTAACCCTCAAGGGACATGCAATCTAAGGTTCCTAACCCTCAAGGGGCGTACAATCTAAGGTCCCTAACCCTCAAGGGGCTTACAATCTAAGGTTCCTAACCCTCAAACCCTCAAGGGGCGTACAATCTAAGGTTCCTAACCCTCAAGGGGCATACAATCTAAGGTTCCTAACCCTCAAGGGCGTACAATCTAAGGTTCCTAACCCTCAAGGGGCATACAATCTAAGGTTCCTAACCCTCAAGGGGCGTACCATCTAAGGTTCCTAACCCTCAAGGGGCATACAATCTAAGGTTCCTCAAGGAGCGTACAATCTAAGGTTCCTAACCCTCAAGGGGCATACAATCTACGGTTCCTCAAGGAGCGTACAATCTAAGGTTCCTAACCCTCAAGGGGTACAATCTAAGTTCCTAACCCTCAAATCTAAGGTCCCTAACCCTCAAGGGGCGTACAATCTAAGGTTCCTAACCCTCAAGGGGTGTACAATCTAAGGTTCCTAACCCTCAAGGAGCGTACAATCTAAGGTTCTTCAAGGAGCGTACAATCTAAGGTTCCTAACCCTCAAGGGGCATATAATCTAAGGTTCCTCAAGGAGCGTACAATCTAAGGTTCCTAACCCTCAAGGGGCATACAATCTAAGGTTCCTCAAGGAGCGTAAAATCTAAGGTCCCTAACCCTCAAGGGGCATACAATCTAAGGTTCCTCAAGGAGCGTACAATCTAAGGTCCCTAACCCTCAAGGGGTTTACAATCTAAGGTCCCTAACTCACAAGGGGCGTACAATCTAAGGTTCCTAATCCTCAAGGGGTGTACAATCTAAGGTCCCTAACCCTCAAGGGGTGTACAATCTAAGGTCCCTAACCCTCAAGGGGCGTACAATCTAAGGTCCCTAACCCTCAAGGGGCGTACAATCTAAGGTCTCTAACCCTCAAGGGGCTTACAATCTAAGGTTCCTAACCCTCAAGTGGCGTACAATCTAAGGTTCCTAACCCTCAAGGGGCATACAATCTAAGGTTCCTAACCCTCAAGGGACATACAATCTAAGGTTCCTAACCCTCAAGGAGCGTACAATCTAAGGTCCCTAACCCTCAAGGGACATGCAATCTAAGGTTCCTAACCCTCAAGGGGCGTACAATCTAAGGTCCCTAACCCTCAAGGGGCTTACAATCTAAGGTTCCTAACCCACAAGGGGCATACAATCTAAGGTTCCTCAAGGAGCGTACAATCTAAGGTCCCTAACCCTCAAGGGGCTCACAATCTAAGGTTCTTCAAGGAGCGTACAATCTAAGGTTCCTAACCCTCAAGGGGCATACAATCTACGGTTCCTCAAGGAGCGTACAATCTAAGGTTCCTAACCCTCAAGGGGTGTACAATCTAAGGTCCCTAACCCTCAAGGGGCATACAATCTAAGGTTCCTAACCCTCAAGGGGCGTACAATCTAAGGTTCCTAACCCTCAAGGGGTGTACAATCTAAGGTTCCTAACCCTCAAGGGGCGTACAATGTAAGGTTCCTCAAGGAGCGTACAATCTGAGGTTCCTAACCCTCAAGGGGCATACAATCTAAGGTTCCTCAAGAGCGTACAATCTAAGGTTCCTAACCCTCAAGGGGTGTACAATCTAAGGTCCCTAACCATCAAGGGGCGTACAATTTAAGGTTCCTAACCCTCAAGGGGTGTACAATCTAAGGTCCCTAACTTACAGTCATACATACACATGCTAGGGACAATTTAGACAGGAGCCTCAAGCATGTGTGTGTATAAAATATATGCAGCCTCTCAGCGGGTGGGCCTTAACGCCAAGTGGCCACTCCCTGCACTTTAATGAATGGGCACCGACAAGCTCCCAATGCATCCTTGAGATCAGGAGCTTTCTGATCATGTGACTGCCGTGACTACCAATCACAGTGGTCACATGATTGGAATACCCGCCTCTACCTCCTGGCATTTAGATCCACTTAAAGGGCCAGGAGGCATAAAAAATGCATGCACAGTGTTTTTCATTTATTCCAATGGCCCTAGTTCACATCAATGCAGTGCACTCTACTCAACAAATATATGACATGTTGCATTTTTTTCTGCATAGGACGCCTCAGTAGGTATGGAAAACACACCAGAACACATCAAAAACGTATCAAAAACGTTTGTAAATGCGCATGCAGAACCGGAACGCAGAAAGTGTGGAGTAAACTGGCCCGCGGACCTCCCCCCACCTAACCCAACTGACAACAGCATTTCAATCTGATTGCAAAGTCCACAGAATATAGTATTCGTTACTTGCATTTTTTTCTTTTATGTTAATTGCAGTTTATTTGGCGTGTTTACCTCTTCGGATAGAAAACCAAACCGCCATTTTTAAAACACACGTCATCAGCAGCCAGTTTTTGCTTCCTGATTTAGCACTGGCCCACCAATGACGTCTTCCCTGATCTTGTGCTTAGAAACACAAAAAAAGTGATGGCAGAAAAAAAAGACCAAGTGCTCCATTGAGTCCGCCCATAATAATTTTTTATTTGTATTTTTGTTTCTCTATTTAGTATAGACCTATTTTTGTACCAACCATGCTTGAATCCATTTACTGTTGACTGACTCACTGCCTCTGCTGGAAGTCTATTCCAACTACTCTTTTGGTACAAAAAATACTTTACCAGGATTATTTTTTAATGTTGCTCCTGTTAGTTTGAGGCTGATGTCCCATGTTCTTGATCTTGAATTGAAAATACTGCCCACCTGAACCTAATTCACCCTCTCATGGCATGCGTTGTATCTATTTTGTTTGCTATGTTGAATAGAAAACCAAGCAAGATCTCATATGGTGCTAGCCCATGATTCACTAGATCCAGTATGGCACATGCACTGTACAAAAGTCAAAAAATGAAAATTTGCCCTAGGAGATCTATCTTGATTTGCTATTGAATGTAGAATTTTTGAATTTTTTAACTGTTCACTGGCAACCATGACAATGTTTCAAGGGAAAGAATGGGATAACCTCATGTCAGGCTACTATAGAGATTTTGGGAAAAAAGTATCGGTAGACTCAGGGACATCCACTTTAGTTTTTCAACTTCATAAAGTTATTGAGAAAAAAGCTGCGTTTTTCTGGCGTATTCAAAGTTTTGAGCAATACATCAAGGAAGATATTAACCCCATGGGCCTACGGGTACAAATTTTCCCAACCCTTGATGAATTAGATGACACCTTCAAAAAGGAATGGGATAATAATTTACAACAATGTACAAGAACAACGATGAGTCTACTCATCAGTGAATATAAAAAAACGTATGATGAAACTGGACAAAGACATTGATCTTATTAATAATAAACTTGTACCTTTTAAGACATGCACCCAGTTCCTAGAACAGGAGAAAGATTTGGAATAAATAATTTATATAATTACGTTATCTGCTTTGGGTTGCCTTTAAAGTCCCAGTTCAAATTGTTGGGGAACACACTTTTGGGCGCCACACATATGAGGTATCACTACAACTGTTGTAGTAAGAGCAATAATTCTACGGCAATTTTGGGTATCATAGTTTTTTTGCGATTTTATGTGTAGTACTACCTCCTTAGGATTTGCCGAGTTGTGGGTCCCCCTATAGTTCTGCACAGCCAGGCTATACACATTTTCCATTCAGATTTGTACCAGAAGACAGAAACCATTCCTTGAGCTTTGTTTTGATGTTTTATTAGGGGTTTAGAACTTGGATGGGGTAAGGGGTGTACGGGATGTCCAAGGGAATGGCAATTGAGGACAAACTTCCTGAACTACATTAGAAGACATTTTACAGAAATCCTCTTATGGAGAGCTAGTTAGCATCTCTCAATGTACCTCTCCAACCCCAGATGCTCGTCAGTCTGGTTGTATGGAGAAATCCCTGTACAGGGGATCCAGTAGTAACTACTAGAAGGGCAACAGACCCAGCTGCAGAGAGAGTTAGGTTTCTCAGCCAAATACCCTTGGCCTTTTTGGCCCAGGGGGCATAGGTGTACTCACTGAGTTCTTCTCTCGTGCTGCTGTTGGGTCGGTGGCTGCTACCAGGCCTTTAGCCAGTTGCCGCCCGGCCAATAGCACAAAGGTGGCTGGGCGGGCAGCTCGTCCCTCCAGGTAGACGCCATATGGCGTCCTTTCAGGCATGTGCACTGCGCCTGCCCACAGGGCTGCGCAGCGGCGCGATCTGTCACTGGCCGTGTACCTCGGACACGGCCGATGACAGATCTGTGTACCGTCCCCATTGCCAGTACCATGTGACTTGATGTGACCAATCACAGCAGGTCACATGACAGTTGTATACAATGGATGGCTTCCTTTCATGCCATCCATTGTATACAAGTGTGGCTAGCTGTGAATGGTCACAGCGATCACGTGCACAAGCTGGGTCAATCACAGCCCAGCTGTATCATGTGATTAGCTGTGGCCAAATCACAGATAAGCACAAAAAAAAAAATCTCTGAATGAATCGATTTTATTCAGGTAAATGCTTGCTTATAGCAAAGAAATTCTTTGCTATAAGAAAATTGTGTAAAAAAAAAAAAAAAAAAATACTGATCACTTCCCCAAAGTAGTACAATGTTACTATGGTAACATTATACTACTTTGGTCATAGTGAAATATAAAAAAAAATCTTAAAAAAGAGAGAAAAAAATGTAATAAAAAAAAAAATTATCAATTTTTTTTTTTGTACTGTCACCAGTCAGTGCCCCTGATCACCGCCATGCCAGTTATATGATGACGCTGTACTGCACTGGTGACAATATGATAGTAAAAAAAAAAAAAAATGAGAATCATTTTTTTTTATTTCTTCATTTCCGAAAAATTATGTCAAAAAAAAAATAGCAACTTCAAAAAACTCGCCATGCCTCTTATGAAGTACGTCGGACTGTCTACTTTGCAAAAAGGGGTCATTTTGGGGGATATCTGTACTGTTCTGACATTCTTGGACCTCAAGAAATTAGATTGGCTGTCAGTACTTCAGGATTGATCAATTTTCAGATCTATACCATAGTTTGTGAACTCTATAACTTTCCTACAAACTAAATAATACATCCTAATTTGGGTTATTTTCACCAAAGACATGTAGCAGAATACATCTCGGCCTAAATTTATGAAGAACAATTATTTATTTGCAAACTTTTATAAAAGAAACAAAGAAAGACGTTGGTTTTTTTTTCAAAATTTTGGGTCTTTTTTTGTTAATATAAAAAAATAAAAACCCCAGCGCTGATTAAATACTGAGTATTTATAGTAGTGAATATAGTGAATGCAGGGTCCGGGGAGAGCAGATATAGTGAATGCAGGGTCCAGGGGGACCAGATATAGTGAATGCAGGGTCCGGGGAGAGCAGATATAGTGAATGCAGGGTCCGGTGAGACCAGATATAGTGAATGCAGGGTCCGGGGAGACCAGATATAGTGAATGCAGGGTCCAGGGGGACCAGATATAGTGAATGCCGGGTCCAGGGGGACCAGATATAGTGAATGCAGGGTTCTGGTTTTAGTAACACTTTAAAGTGGTTCTAAAGGCTCAAGTTTTTTTACCTTCATGCATTCTATGCATGAAGGTAAAACACACCTTCTCTGTGCAGCACCCCCCCAATACTCACTTAAGCCCCCTCTTGATCCAGCAATGTGCACTGGAGTCTTGGCTATCCCGAGACTCCCTCTCCTCATTGGCTGACACAGCAGTGGGAGCCATTTGCTCCCACTGCTGTCAATCACAGTCAGTGAGCCAAGGAGGAGGGAGAGAGGACCATGCCGTGGTCCGTGTGTCAATGAACACTGAGCCTGCTTGGGTGCCCCCATAGCAAGCTCCTTGCTGTGGGGAAACTCAACAGGAGCGAGGGGCCAGGAGTGCCGGAGGGGGACCCGACAAGAGGGAGATCCAGGCTGCTCTGTGCAAATCCCCATATGGAAGAAAAATATATTTGAAATATATTTTAAAGGTATTCTTTCCAAATATATTGACATATATTTGAAATACTACAATTTTGGCCATATTCAATATATTAAAAAAAAAAATATATATATATATATATATATATATATATATATACACTGCATGTTGAAATGCATTTTTTTATATTACAAAATACATGAAAAATATTTTTAAAAATATATTTTTTTAAAATATACTCTTCAGATTTTTTTTAACATATAAAAAAGTAATTTTGAAATATATTTTTGCATATATTTGTAAATGCATTCCAAAAATGTAGAATTTTAAACACATACAGTATATTTGAAAATGTATTTGTAAAATTATTTTTCATATAGTTTGTAATGAAAACACATTTCAACATACAGTGTGTATGTATATGCATACATATATATATATATTTTGAAATATATTGAATATGGCCAACATGGTAGTATTTCAAACATATGTCAATATATTTGGGAAGAATATTTTTAAAATATATTTCAAATATATTTGTCTTCCATATGGGTCCACTGCACAGAGCAGGTAAGTATAGACATGTTTGTTATTTTAAAAGAGAAAAAAAAATTGCCTTTACAATCATTTTAAGGCTTGACATGTGTGGTATCCATTTCCACGCTACATCTCCATCTTTTACACGTTACCAAAATATTGGGTATAATATTTCATATGTTTGCACAAACATTTCTTTTAATGCTTTCTTCAAGAAAATATACGTTTGATAAATAGCTGCTCAAAGACTTTGCAACATTAAAAAGTGAGAGTACCGCCATTGTATTCTATAGGGTCTTCACATTCAGAAAATAAATAATTGTTTGGGATGGTAGAATAATTTATAGCAAAAAAAAAAAAAATGCAAATTATATTATGTGGTGAAGGGGGAAAAATTTGTGAATCTGTCATACTAACATAAGAAAAAGCTGACATGGCTGAAAGTAAAGTATCCAACTACAATTATACATCATATAGGTGTATTTTGATTCAGTCGATCTTTTAAAATAGATTGTATTCTACAGCCACATAAAGTTTGAGGTGATTGTAGCCGTATTAGTGCATTTGCGACAGAAACAATTGAGTACTGTCCGTGATACTTTTTTTATTTGCACTAACATACAATTTTGAGGACAAGCTTTCGGGGAGTGTCCCCTTCTTCAGGTCCAAGCAGTACTGCAGCCACATAAAGAAATTCTTGATGTTATTCTGACATCTACTGGCAGGATGATAAAACTGAATGTGATGTATACATGGCAGAAACACAGTGACATCTTGTGGTTATATATAAGAATGCACTTTTGTACTACAGTACATAAAAAAAAAACTATTCAAGGGGAGATATTGTATCTGTGTGCAGTATTAGTAAAGGGGCACGTTAATAAAAGTTAACGCGGAGAATGTTCTTTTGTAGTTCTAGGCAACTGATTGTCTATATGTAATATAGTAATTTACAAAGAAATATGGCAAATAAAAATGAAAAATAAATATATATTTTTACCAATTTTAAAGGAAAATGCATTGACTAAAAAGAAAAAAAGTAATGAATATGGTAAATAAAGTGTGCAGCAGAATATACCCTTGGTGTACACATACACGCACGTGCGCACGCATGCACGCGCACACACACACACACACCTAAATAATTACCCCACCCTTTTTTAAGATCTAATAATATACTGTATCTATTCACTCAATAAAAACGATATTAAACCCAAAAGTAAACATTTATTATTTTGCAGCTTACCAATCCTTAGAAGTGACGGCTGCATTCATTTTCTTTTTTGGCTTTCTTTCTTCATCTGGTGATCCAGCTGACAAGTCTGTTGTTTTGCAAATGCACAAGCTCACCTGCGGAATGTGTTAGCTTACATAAATGAGACAAACTGCTTAACACTAACTGGGGTGATTAAAATTATGAGCATTTATGTATTTACGTAGCTGTTTGCTGTAACTGATTATAAGGTTTGAGCTGGAGTTTGGTTTAAAGTGTTAGTGTATTTAAATCTGCTAATACACTTAACATTAATCTCACCCTGGACTGACAATGTTGCTGTCTGCTATGCCTCCTGTGCTTATTCATCCAGAGTTGTCTCTTACTAATACAGGAGGTGTGTTACTGGCCAGATCACCAGGTGAAAACGGGGGGGGGGGGGGGGTCAAAAGAATACAGCCACCACATCTAATGATTGGTAAGCTGCAGTATAATATATTTTTGGTTTGGGGTTTAACCACATGCTGCCCAGCCACTGTAGAAATATGGCGGCAGGGCGGCACTGGCAGGCAAAACCACGGTTTAAAACGTGTGTTTTGTAAATAGGTGGGGGGCGCGCGCGAGGCGTGCCGCCGCCCTACCTGTCCCCCGCCGATCACAGATGCGGATGTCAGTCGCCGGGTCACAGCAAGTCCTTACCGGCTATGTCCCATAGATCGGCAGCGATCAGTGACAGAGAGCACAGCTGCAGTAGCTGTGCTTTCTGTCACTTCCCTGACAGCTCGAGGACAAGCTGATCGGGACAGAAGAGTTTCACTCTCCCGATCAGCCATGTCCCGTGCAGTACACACCCCCGCCTCCTAGTAAAACACTCCCCCTCACACAGATAACCCTTCCCTGCAAAATAAAGTTAACCCCTTCCTCCCCAGTGCCATTAGTACAGTGTCAGTGGTTTTTTTTTTGCACTGATCACTGTATTGGTGTCACTAGGGATGTCAGTGACCCCAAGTCAGTACCCCCCAATGTCAGAATGTCCGCCGCAGTCCCGCAGTCCCGCCATAAGTCGCTGATCACCGCCATAAGTCCCTGATCGCTGCCATTATTAGTTTAAAAAAACCTAAAAATCCCAGTATCTTTCCCGCCATTTGTAAACGTTATAACTTTCATGTAAACCAATTAATTTACACGTATTGGGATTTTTTTTTTTTAGCAAAGACATGGAGCAGAATGCATTTTGGCAGAAATTTATGACTAAATTTGATTTTTACATTTTTTTTACTGGACATGTTTTATAGCAAAAAGTCCAAAATATTGTTTTTTTTCCTCAAAATTGTCAGCCTTTTTTTTTATAGTGCAAAAAATAAAAACTGCACAGGCGATAAAATACCACCGAAAGAAAGCTCAATTTGTGAGAAAAAAAGGATGTAAATTTAATTTATGTACCGCATTGCATGATCGCGCAATTGTCCGTTAAACTAGCGCAGCGCTGTATAGCAGAAAAATGGCGTAAATTGCAGTATCTATACCATAGTTTGTAGACGCTATAACTTCCACACAAAGCAATCAATATACACTTATTGGGATTTTTTTTACCAAAAACATGGAGCAGAATACATTTTGGCCTAAATTTATAACCAACTTTGAGTTTACTATATATTTTTTATAGCTGAAATTAAAAAATATTGTTTTTCTTCAAAATTTTTGGCCTTTTTTTGTTTATAGCGTGAAAAATAAAAAGCGCACAGATGATCAAATACCACCGAAAGAAAGCTCTATTTGTGTGAAAAAAAGGACGTAAATTTCGTTTGGGTGCAGCATTGCATGACTGCGCAAATATCAGTTGAATTAGTGCAGCGCTGAGTAGTAAAAAGAGGCCTGGTCATTAAGGGGGGTAAATCCTCTGGAGCTCAAGTGGTTAATACCTTTTTAAGAGATACAGGATCATCTGTCATGCTGATATTGGCTTCACCACCCAATGAGTGCCTGAGCTGGAACATCATCTAATGGTAGTTCAAAATTCGGAATAGTGTACATCCTTTGATGTCCTTACAACTTTTCACAACAAACATTAATCAAATACGGCAGCAATTATGTTTCTGCCCTCATAGCATAGCATGTGACGTCATCGCGTAAAAATTGCTATTTATGTTTATGCTGTTCCTTGCTGTTTGAGGATTTTAATGATTGCTGGAAAGTTTATGTTTGTAAGTGTGTTTCTCTTTATTTAATAAATGGTATACAAATTTACACTATGAGAGGCATTTCTTTTATTTTTTTTATATGAATATATGCCAACTTCGTGAGATCAGGGCGGTCAGATGAGCTTTTGATAATCCATATGGTCTGTCTTGAGATACATGAGTCTGGATTGGAAGTGTTGTCATAAGGCGTATGTTGACCCCCTATAGTCAAGGGGTCAAAGGATCTGATAAGCCTCCAATTGGTCATCATGGTGGTGCAGTGTTCACGCTGGTGGTTATATAAGTTGAAATGAAGAGTTGGGACTATTCATCACAAAAGAGGACTATTATATATACCCCCATAGGGACTGTCACATATATGTCAATTATTCTGCATTTTATGTTGTTGCCAAGTGTGGCCTAAATAAAAGTCACTCAGTTTTAACCAGTTGCCAACCGCACTATAGCCAAGTGACGGCTCAGCGCAGTTGTCCAGTTCTGGGAGGGTGTCATATGACGTCCTCCCAGAACGTGCCCTCCAGTGCGCCCCCAGCATATATACGTGATTTTGCAGTTCTGGGTAGGAGGCGCGCCCCTACCCGCGCCATCATTCACGGCCTCGGCTGTCAATCACCGGGTCCCGGCCGGTGATTTCTCACCAGCACCCGGTGATCGAATATCTCCAACAGGGGAGAGACCTGTATGTAAAGAGTACAGATCTCTACCCCGTCAGCTCCTGCACACTGCTTTGTATGGCTCTGCGTAGCAGAGCCATACAAAGTAGTGCACTTACAGTGAAACACACACATAGCACACAGTGAAACAGCACGCAGTTAACCCTTTGATTGCCCCTCATGTTAACCCCTTCCTGCCCAGTGCCATTAGTATAGTGTCAGTGCTTTTTATTAGCACTGATCACTGTATTGGTGTCACTGGGGATGTCAGTGACACAGTCAGTTCCCCTCAGTGTCAGAATGCCCGCCGCAGTCCCGCTATAAGTCACTGATCATCGCCTTTACTAGTAAAAAAAAAAAAAAATTCCAGTATATATACCGCCATTTGTAAACGCTATAACTTTCACGTCAACCAGTTCATTTACACGTATTGGGATTTTTATTGGGATTTTATTGGGATTTTTTTTAACCAAAACATGGAGCAGAATACATTTTGGCCTAAATTTATGTTTAATAGCAGAAAGTCAAAAATACAGTTTTTTTCCTCAAAATGGTTGCTCTTTTTTTGTTTATAGCACACAAAATAAAAACTGCACAGGCAATCAAATACCATTGAAAGAAAGCTAAATTTTTGGGGGAAAAAGGACGTAAATTTAATATGGGTGCAGTGTTGCATGACTGCTCAATTGTAAGTTAAAGCCGTATCGCAAAAAATGGCCTGGTCAGGAAGGGGGGTAAATCCTCTGGAGGGCAAGGGGTTGAAGTTGACACAAGCGACAGCTGGCTCTGCAGATGCTGATGTGGTTTCTGTTGAGTAACCAAACTACAGTTTACTCCAGTTTATTCCAACCAGTGTGTGAGTTTACTTTCTGGTGGGGAGAGTGTACAGTGGTGTCAGCAGGGGTTGGGCTTTCAGAGAGGGGTCCAGAGCAACAGGGAGCCCGAAAATAATCCAGAAACTCCTAAGGGGGTAGTGCTACATATATACATATGGTTACCGTGGCATGCTGGTCAAGGCCATGGATATGCGGGTACCACCAGTCCTCCTGTACAGGGCCCAGGCCAGCAGTGGGACCCAGGCAGCTGGGTGAATTGAACATGTGCAGGGAGGGTGATCAGCACGCAATTGCTGGAACCGATCCCCTGTATGGCTCTCCCTGCAGCAGCTGAAAGCTGGCTTCTTCTCCTCTCCTTTCTGATGGCTTTCAGATGCTGCAGAAAGAGCCATACAGGGGATCAGTTCCAGTAATTGCCCCCCCCCCCCGCCGCACCCATCACCATCCCTGTGCACCATATGTTTCTCTCTGCTGCCCAGGCCCCAGTGCTGCAGGCTTCCCTCCTCTCCTTCTAAATGGCAGTTGCATGCACACAATGGAGGATCCTTCAGGATGGAGAGTGGAGGAAAGGCCTGGTAAATATGTCACATTTACCAGTCCCTTCCTTTCCTGAATGAACACAATGAGTGATCGTTACCGATCACTCACTGTTCATTCATAACTAAAGAATAGGGTTTTTTTTGTTTTTTGTTTTTTTTTTTTGGGGGGGGGGAACTGTAAGGGTGGCTGTATGGGGCCCCGTGTTTTCTAACAGCAGCCCTGATGCTGGTTGCAGTAGCTCCTCTGCTTCCAATTACTTTGATTAATTACTAACTCATTTCCCAGGAAAGGAATTCCTTCTGTTCACAGAGGCCCTGTCCTGGGTGGAGGCTCTGCCAACTTTATTATCAAACCCGCTCTTCCACCTAGTGAAGGTTCTGCTTCTCCAATTTACCTACAGGGTTAGCGCCATATCCTGTTTGGGGAGGGCCATTTATCACCCCCCCCCCCTTCTCCAAAGAAAAAAAGGGCTACAGTGGCATTGCTTGAAGACTTTCCTGTTTGTCTTCAAAATTCCTGCCATTTTCCTTTGCCGATTAACACTTCTCTCCAACACTGCATATGTGAATAAAGGCTGCTTAACAGGAAAAAGAACCTACCGTATTTGCCGGCGTATAAGACGACTTTTTGACCCTTGAAAATCTTCTCAAAAGTCGGGGGTTGTCTTATACGCCGGTACACATGTTAGGGGGGCTGCGGCATTAAGTACAGGGGTTTGCAGGGGCTGATGTCTCTTACCTGGATCCAGTCCCACGACGATCCGGTCCAGGAAGCGCGGCGTCTCCTTCAGTTCGGCCACTGGATGTTCGTGCGGCTGCTCGGCTCCGCCTCCTCACCGGTGATTGGCCGCCAGAACTGTAGCTCAGGAAAGGCACACAGGCGGCCAATCACCGGCGAGGGGGCGGAGCCGAGCGGCCCCACGAAAATTGAGTGCCGGAGCAGCAGGTAAGTGTTCTGTGTAGAGGTGCTGCTGCAACCACATATGCTGGCTGCAGCAGCACCATACGAGAACAGGGTCAGCAAGTCTCAGTGGGAGGAATAGTGCCCCATCATTGGTGTCACTGATACCAATGATGGGGCACTATTCCTCCCACTGACACCAACGATGGGGCACTATTCCTCCCCCCCACTGACACCAATGACGGGGCACTATTCCACCCCCCACTGACACCAATGATGGGGCACTATTCCACCCCTCACTGACACCAATGATGGGGCACTATTCCACCCACTGACATCAATGATGGGGCACTATTCCTCCCACTGATACCAATGATGGGGCACCTATTCCCCCCACTGATACCAATGATGGGGCACTATTCCTCCCACTGATACCAATGATGGGGCACTATTCCTCCCACTGATACCAATGATGGGGCACTATTCCTCCCACTGATACCAATGATGGGGCACTATTCCTGCCACTGATACCAATGATGGGGCACTGTTCCTCCCCCACTGACACCAATGATGGAGCACTGTTCCTCCCACTGACACCAATGATGGAGCACTGTTCCTCCCACTGACGCCAATGATGGGGCACTATTCCTGCCACTAATGCCAATGATGGGGCACTATTCCTGCCACTAATACCAATGATGGGGCACTATTCCTCCCACTGATACCAATGATGGGGCACTATTCCTCCCACTGATACCAATGATGGGGCACCTATTCCTCCCACTGATACCAATGATGGGGCACCTATTCCTGCCACTGATACCAATGATGGGGCACTATTCCTGCCACTGATACCAATGATGGGGCACTATTCCTCCCACTGACACCAATGATGGGGCACTGTTCCTCCCACTGACACCAATGATGGAGCACTATTCCTCCCACTGACACCAATGATGGGGCACTATTCCTGCCACTGACACCAATGATGGAGCACTATTCCTCCCACTGACACCAATGATGGAGCACTATTCCTCCCACTGACATCAATGATGGGGCACTATTCCTCCCACTGGTGTGCATTGGAAGAGGGGTAGTCTTATACGACGGCAAATACGGTACATTCATACATACACATACTAGGGGCAATTTAGACCATTAACCCCTTCCATGCCGGGCACTTTTACACCTTCCTGCCCAGGCCAATTTTCAGGTTTCAGCGCTATCACACTTTAAATGACAATTGCGCGGTCATGCAACACGGTCATCCAAACTAAAATTTTATCGTTTTCTTCACACAACTAGAGCTTTCTTTTGGTGGTATTTAATCACCACTGGGGTTTTTATTTTTTGCTAAATTAACAAAAAAAGACCAAAAATTTTGAAAAAAAACACGTTTTTCTTTGTTTTTGTTATAAAAGTTTACAAATAAATAATTGTTCTTAATAAATTTAGGCCGAGATGTATTCTGCTACATGTCTTTGGTGAAAATAACCCAAATTAGGATGTATTTTTTAGTTTGTAGGAAAGTTATAGAGTTCACAAACTATGGGATATATCTGAAAATTGATCAATCCTGAAGTACTGACAGCCAATCTAATTTCTTGAGGCCCAAAAATGTCAGAACAGTACAGATATCCCCCAAATGTCAGGACAGTACAGATGTCCCCCAAATGTCAGGACAGTACAGATGTCCCCCAAATGTCAGGACAGTACAGATATCCCCCAAATGTAAGAACAGTACAGATATCCCCCAAATGACTCCTTTTTGCAAAGTAGACAGTCCAAAAAATTAGCAAATTTTTTTTTTTACATACTGTCACCAGTGAAGTACAGCGTCCACATATAACTGGCATGGCGGAGATCAGGGACACTGACTGGTGACAGTACGAAAAAAAAAATTGATCTTTTTTTTCAATTTTTTTTCAATTAATTTTTTTTCTCTCTTTTTTTAAGATTTTTTTTTTCATATTACACTAGTGGTGTAATGTTACCATAGTAACATTGTACTACTTTTTGGGGAAATGATCGGTATTATCTTTTTTTTTTTTTACACAATTTGATTGCTTATAGCAAATAATTTCTTTGCTATAAGCTAGGATTTAACTGAATGAAATCAATTCGTTCTTTTTTTTTGTTGTGATTAGCTGTGATTGGCCATGGCTAATCACATGACACAGATGGGCTGTGATTGGCCCAGTCTATGCATGTGATCGCTGTGACCATCCACAGCTAGACACACTTGTATACAATGGATGGCATGAAAGGAAGCCATCCATTGTATACAACTGTCATGTGACCTGCTGTGATTGGTAACAGCAGGTCACATGGTACTGGCAATGGGGCCGGTACACAGATCTGTCATCGGCCGTGTCCGAGGTATACAGCTGGTTACAGATCTCCCCACAGCACGGCCCTGTGGTCACACGCAATATGCAATCCGGGAAGGACGTTATATGGTTCCCTCACGGAGGGATGAAGTGTTTGCCCGGCCGTCATTTGATTATAGGCCGAGTGGCAATTGGTTAAAGTGTTACTAAACACAGACTCTGCATTCACTATATCTGCTCTCTCCCCGGACCCTGCATTCACTATATCTGCTCTCTCCGGACCCTGCATTCACTATATCTGCTCTCTCCGGACCCTGCATTCACTATATCTGCTCTCCCCGACCCTGCATTCACTATATCTGCTCTCTCCGGACCCTGCATTCACTATATCTGCTCTCTCCGGACCCTGCATTCACTATATCTGCTCTCTCCGGACCCTGCATTCACTATATCTGCTCTCTCCGGACCCTGCATTCACTATATCTGCTCTCTCCCGGACCCTGCATTCACTATATCTGCTCTCTCCGGACCCTGCATTCACTATATCTGCTCTCTCCGGACCCTGCATTCACTATATCTGCTCTCTCCGGACCCTGCATTCACTATATCTGCTCTCTCCGGACCCTGCATTCACTATATCTGCTCTCTCCGGACCCTGCATTCACTATATCTGCTCTCTCCGGACCCTGCATTCACTATATCTGCTCTCTCTCGGACCCTGCATTCACTATATCTGCTCTCTCCGGACCCTGCATTCACTATATCTGCTCTCTCCGGACCCTGCATTCACTATATCTGCTCTCTCCGGGCCCTGCATTCACTATATCTGCTCTCTCCGGGCCCTGCATTCACTATATCTGCTCTCTCCGGGCCCTGCATTCACTATATCTGCTCTCCCCGGGCCCTGCATTCACTATATCTGCTCTCCCCGGGCCCTGCATTCACTATATCCGCTCTCCCCGGGCCCTGCATTCACTATATCCGCTCTCCCCGGGCCCTGCATTCACTATATCCGCTCTCCCCGGGCCCTGCATTCACTATATCCGCTCTCCCCGGGCCCTGCATTCACTATATCCGCTCTCCCCGGGCCCTGCATTCACTATATCCGCTCTCCCCGGGCCCTGCATTCACTATATCCGCTCTCCCCGCGCCCTGCATTCACTATATCCGCTCTCCCCCGGGCCCTGCATTCACTATATCCGCTCTCCCCCCGGCCCTGCATTCACTATACCCCCGGTCTCCCCCGGACCCTGCATTCACTATATCTGCTCTCTCCGGACCCTGCATTCACTATATCTGCTCTCTCCGGACCCTGCATTCACTATATCTGCTCTCTCCGGACCCTGCATTCACTATATCTGGTCTCCCCAGACCCTACATTCACTATATCTGGTCTCCCCTGACCCTGCATTCTCTCTATCTGGTCTCCCCGGACCCTGCATTCACTATATCTGGTCTCCCACAGTAAACACAACATGGAAATGCAATTATTTTTGTAAATATAAACTGCTAAATACCTTTTCTTATCAGCAGTTAGAGCAGTCTTGTGACTTCTATCAGTGTTCAGCAAAGCTTTTCTAGGGAGTTTTCTTTCTGCTCTAGGAGGATGCAGAACCCCTGACCCTCTGTCTGGACAGTGCTGATTGGCCCTTTGCTGATCACATGCACTCTCCCAAGAAGAAAAACCCTCTCTAGCAATACACACTAAACTGAGCATGTGCATGTGACTATGGATTCAGTCTGTATCAGGTGGTCATTTCAACAAGAGGAGCAGCAGCAGAGAAGTCAGGATCAAATGACCTTTTTACACAATGCAGAGGATTAACTCCTTAGGTTCCACAGTGAGTATAACAAGCATGCTTTACTGCATATACAGACTGATTTTACTGTTGTGGGTTTAGTAACACTTTAACCTGCCAGCATGTCTTTGGAGTGTGGGAGGAAACTAGAGTACCCAGAGGAAACCCACGCAGGCACAGGGAGAACATGCAAACTCCAGGCAGGTGGTGCTGTGGTTGGGATTCAAACCTATGACCTGAGCATTGCCAAGTGGCAGTGCTAACCATTTAGCCACTGGACTGTATTTTTTGCTGTTTTAAAATGAATATATTCTGAAGCCAAATTGAGAGATACTTGACGTTATTCTGCCATCTAATGGCGAGATGATGAAACTGAAGGTGATCTTTACATGGCAGAAACACAGTGCCATCTTGTGGTCCTAAACAGCACACTGTATAAAGAAGAGGGGGGTGTCAAACCCAATTTCTTTGAGAGCCGCATCAGCATTATAGTTGACCTTAAAGGGCCGGTGGAATCTGTAATATAAATGTATCTACTCTATATTATATTAAATAATTGCCTCTGCAATTCATTATTGCTGGATATAGTAATAACTTAAAAGAGAAGTGCAAACTTTTAAAAAAAAACAAACTCACATGCTCCCCTAGGTCAGGGGTGGGCAACTGTGTCCCTCCAGCTGTTGTAGAACTACAAGTCCCATGAGGCATTGCAAAACTGACAGTTACAAGCATGACTCCCAGAGGCAGAGGCATGATGGGACTTGTAGTTCTACAACAGCTGGAGGGCCACAGTTGCCCACCCCTGCCCTAGGTGGATCAAGCATCAATCCGAAGATGGGTCAGCTGCGGGTCCGGCATCTGGGTAAATCCTGACATTAAATGCAGGATCCCTCCAGAGTCCGAACTGGCAGAGTGACATCAGCCGATAAAAGACTTTAGCCTGCTGTCGGTTGAATATGAGTCGCAGAAGTGCAGAACAAAGTGCAAGGGGTCAATCATCAGACACATATTACCAAGCACTGTTTATTGCATTACCCAGGGGAGGCGGAGATGAGGGGTGCTGTGGTTCCACAAGAAGGGTCAGAATCTATAAGAAGAGTTGTATCCTCCTCATTGCTGCCGATTGTCAAGACAAGGTGGAGGTGGAGGCGAGTGGGGTGCAGCAGCAGAAAGAGAGGTGCCAGGGCCACGTGAAATGGACTGGCGGGCTGCATTTGGCCCACGGGTCTTGTCTTTGACACATGTGATATAAAGTGTGTCACCCTAAACCAGGGGTCTTCAAACTTTCTTAACAAAGGGCCAGTTTACTGTCCTTCAGACTTTAGGGGGACCAGACTGTAGCCAGTGGAAGTGGAAAACACCCAGGCCTTAGTGGGAGGAACAGTGCCCCACCATTATTTCAGTGAGAGGAATAGTTCCCTACCACTGTTGTCAGTGGGAGGAATGCTGCTCAATCATTTTTGTTAGTGGGAGGAAAAGTTCCCCACCACTTTTGTCAATGGGAGGAATGGTGCTCCATCTATGGTGTCAGTGGCAGGAATAGTGCCCCATCACTGGTGTCATTGGGAGGAATGGTGCTCCATCATTGGTGTCAGTGGGAGGAATGGTGCCCCATCATTGGTGTCAGTGGGAGGAATGGTGCCCCATCATTGGTGTCAGTGGGAGGAATAGTGCCCCATCATTGGTGTCAGTGGGGGGAATAGTGCCCCATCACTGGTGTCATTTGGAGGAATGGTGCTCCATCATTGGTGTCAGTGGGAGAAATAGTGCCCCACCATTGTTGTCAGTGGGAGGAATGGTGCTCCATCACTGTTGTCAGTGGGAGGAATGGTGCCCCATCATTGATGTCAGTGGGAAAAATGGTGCCCCACCATTGTTGTCAGTGGGAGGAATGGTGTTCCATCATCGGTGTCAGTGGGAGAAATAGTTCCCCATCACTGGTGTCATTGGGAGGAATGGTGCTCCATCATTGGTGTCAGTGGGAGGAATGGTGCCCCACCATTGTTGTCAGTGGGAGGAATGGTGCTCCATAATCGGTGTCAGTGGGAGAAATAGTTCCCCATCACTGGTGTCATTGGGAGGAATGGAGCCCCATCATTGGTGTCAGTGGGAGGAATAGTGCCCCATCATTGGTATTAGTGGGAGGAATGGTGCCCCATCATTGTTGTCAGTGGGAGGAATGGTGCTCCATCATTGTTGTCAGTGGGAGGAATGGTGCCCCACCATTGTTCTCAGTGGGAAGAATGGTGCCCCATCATTGTTGTCAGTGGGAGGAATGGTGCCCCATCATTGGTGTCAGTGGGAGGAAAAATTCACCATCATTGGTGTCAGTGGGAGAAATAGTTCCCCATCACTGGTGTCATTGGGAGGAATGGTGCCCCATCATTGTTGTCAGTGGGAGGAATGGTGCCCCATCATTGGTATCAGTGGGAGGAATAGTTCCCCACCATTGTTGTCAGTGGGAGAAATGGTGCCCCATCATTGTTGTCAGTGTGAGGAATAGTGCCCCATCATTGGTATCAGTGGGAGGAATGGTGCCCCATCATTGTTGTCAGTGGGAGGAATAGTGCCCCCATCATTGTTGTCAGTGGGAGGAATGGTTCCCCACCATTGTTGTCAGTGGGAGGAATGGTGCCCCATCATTGTTGTCAGTGGGAAGAATAGTGCCCCATCATTGTTGTCAGTGGGAGGAATAGTGCCCCATCATTGGTGTCAGTGGGAGGAATAGTTCCCCACCATTGTTGTCAGTGGGAGGAATGGTGCTCCATCATTGTTGTCAGTGGGAGGAATAGTTCCCCACCATTCTTGTCAGTGGGAGGAATGGTGCCCCATCATTGTTGTCAGTGGGAGGAATGGTGCTCCACCATTGTTGTCAGTGGGAGGAATAGTGCCCCATCATTGTTGTCAGTGGGAGGAATAGTGCCCCATCATTGGTGTCAGTGGGAGGAATAGTTCCCCACCATTGTTGTCAGTGGGAGGAATGGTGCTCCATCATTGTTGTCAGTGGGAGGAATAGTTCCCCACCATTCTTGTCAGTGGGAGGAATGGTGCCCCATCATTGTTGTCAGTGGGAGGAATGGTGCTCCATCATTGTTGTCAGTGGGAGGAATGGTGCCCCATCATTGTTGTCAGTGGGAGGAATAGTTCCCCACCATTCTTGTCAGTGGGAGGAATGGTGCTCCATCACGAGCAGCTGAATTATTTAAAGTTAGATACAGCGCTGTAACTATACATATAAATGTGATATTCAAATAGTGGTGACTCCAATATAATATAAACATGTGATGAATAACTTAAAATAAACTAACGTGCTACCGATTCAAATTCCAAAAAAATCATTTTTCACTTGTGAAACAAAATATAAAAAAGTGTGCACTTGAATTCAACTGTGCAAAACACCAAGTACAGCCCACCACCACAGGAATAGACATACACTGGAGTACAGGGGAGGGGGATATACATTACTGTATACATGTCATATCACTATAATGAAGTACAGGGAGGGGGGATATACATTACTGTATACATGTCATATCACTATAATGGAGTACAGGGGAGGGGGGATATACATTACTGTATACATGTCATATCACTATAATGGAGTACAGGGGAGCTGGGATATACATGACATATCACTATAATGGAGTACAGGGGAGGGGGATATACATTACTGTATACATGTCATATCACTATAATGGGAGTACAGGGGAGGGGGATATACATTACTGTATACATGTCATATCACTATAATGGAGTACAGGGGAGGGGGATATACATACTGTATACATGTCATATCACTATAATGGGGTACAGGGGAGGGGGGATATACATTACTGTATACATGTCATATCACTATAATGGAGTACAGGGGAGGGGGATATACATTACTGTATACATGTCATATCACTATAATGGAGTACAGGGGAGGGGGATATACATTACTGTATACATGTCATATCACTATAATGGAGTACAGGGGAGGGGGGATATACATTACTGTATACATGTCATATCACTATAATGGAGTACAGGGGAGGGGGGATATACATACTGTATACACGTCATATCACTATAATGGAGTACAGGGGAGGGGGGATATACAGTGGGGATCGAAAGTTTGGGCACCCCAGCTAAACATTTGTATTAATGTGCATAAAGAAGCCAAGGAAAGATGGAAAAATCTCCAAAAGGCATCAAATTACAGATTAGACATTCTTATAATATGTCAACAAAAGTTAGATTTTATTTCCATCATTTACACTTTCAAAATAACAGAAAACAAAAAAATGGCATCTGCAAAAGTTTGGGCACCCTGCAGAGTTAATATCTTGTACTGCCCCCTTTGGCAAGTATCACAGCTTGTAAACGCTTTTTGTAGCCAGCCAAGAGTCTTTCAATTCTTGTTTGAGGTATCTTTGCCCATTCTTCCTTACAAAAGTCTTCCAGTTCTTTGAGATTTCTGGGCTGTCTGTCACGCACTGCTCTTTTAAGGTCTATCCATAGATTTTCAATTATGTTGAGGTCAGGAGATTGTGAAGGCCATGGCAAAACCTTCAGTTTACGCCTCTTGATGTAATCCCCTGTGGATTTCGAGGTGTGTTTAGGATCATTATCCATTTGTAGAAGCCATCCTCTCTTTAACTTCAGCTTTTTCACAGATGGCATCAAGTTACCATCCAAAATTTGCTGAAATTTTATTGAATCCATTTTTCCTTCTACTCGTGAGATGCTCCCTGTGCCACTGGCTGCAACACAACCCCAAAGCATGATTGATCCAACCCCATGCTTAACAGTTGGACAGAGGTTCTTTTCATTAAATTCTGTGCCCCTTCTTCTCCAAACGTACCTTTGCTCATTCCGGCCAAAAAGTTCAATTTTAACCTCATCGGTCCACAGAACTTGTTTCCAAAATGCATCAGGCTTGTCTATATGTTCATTTGCAAAGTTCAAACGATGATTTTTGTGGTGAGGACGTAGAAGAGGTTTTCCTCTGATGACTCTTCCATGAAGACCATATTTGTACAAGTATCTCTTTATAGTGGAATAGTGTACCACACTCCAGTGTCTGCCAGATCTTTCTGGAGGGATCGTGCAGTCAAACGTGGGTTTTGAATTGTTTTTCTCACAATCCTGCGAGCTGTCTGTCTGATATTTTTCTTGGTCTTCCAGATCTTGCTTTAACTTCCACTGTTCCTGATGACTGCCATTTCTTAATTACATTCCGAACAGAGGATATTGACATCTGAAAACGCTTTGCTATCTTCTTATAGCCATCTCCAGCTTTGTGAGCGTCAACTATTTTCAGTTTCAGTTTTCTAGACAACTGCTTAGAAGAACCCATGGTGCTGATTGTTGGGGCAAGGTCAGATGAGTCTGGGCATTTAAAACCTTTGAGACTGACATCACCTGGTCTTCCCAGACGATGATTGAGAACAATCCATGACACTGGCAGGTCTCAGCTTTGCAAAGGGGGCAGTGCATGCTATAAATTCTGCAGGGTGCCCAAACTTTTGCAGACGCCATTTTTTGTTTTTTGTTATTTTGAAAGTGTAAATGATGGAAATAAAATCTAACTTTTGTTGACATATTATAAGAATGTCTAATCTGTAATTTGATGCCTTTTGGAGATTTTTCCATCTTTCCTTGGCTTCTTTATACACATTAATACAAATTTTTAGCTGGGGTGCCCAAACTTTCAATCCCCACTGTACATACTGTATACACGTCATATCACTATAATGGAGTACAGGGGAGGGGGGATATACATTACTGTATACACGTCATATCACTATAATGGAGTACAGGGGAGGGGGGATATACATTACTGTATACACGTCATATCACTATAATGGAGTACAGGGGAGCTGGGATATACATTATTATTTTATTATTATTATTATACAGTATTTATAAAGCGCCAATAGTTCGCTCAGCGCTGTACATTACAAAGGCAGACAGAACATGTGACAGAACAATACCAATACAATGCAAAACATGAGGGGATCAAGGGCCCTGCTCTTTCGAGCTTACAATCTAGGAGGGAGGGGGTGGTGGCACAGGAGGAGATAGCTGTGGGGGATGGAGTGGTAGGAAGAGTGGAGGAGGGAGGCAAGTTAGCAGGGGGTGGGGTAGGCTTCCCTGAAGAGATGGGTTTTCAGGGTGCGCCTAAAGGAGAGGAGAGTAGGTGATAATCTGATGGGTTGGGGCAGGGAGTTCCAGAGGATGGGTGACACCCTGGAGAAGTCCTGGAGGCGGGCATGGGAGGAGGAGACCAGGGAACTAGAGAGAAGGAGGTCTTGTGAGGAGCGGAGTGTGCGTGCTGGGCGGTACTTGGATATTAGGTCAGTGATGTAGTTCGGGGCAGTATGGTGGACAGCTTTGTACGTCAGCGTTAGGATTTTGAATTTGATCCGTTTGCGCAATCGGAAGCCAGTGGAGGGATTGGCAGAGGGGGGTGGCGGAGACAGAGCGGTTGGAAAGGTGAATGAGTCTGGCAGCCGTATTCAGGATGGACTGAAGCGGGGATACCCAGCGGCGAGGCAGGCCAGTAAGGAGGGAGTTGCAGTAGTCGAGTCGTGATATGATGAGGGAGTGGATGAGCTGTTTAGTGGTTTCTGGGGTTAGGAACGTGTGTATTTTGGCGATGTTGCGGAGGTGGAGTCTGCACGAGTTTGTTAAAGATTGGACTTGGGGCTGGAAGGATAGGTTGGAGTCCAGAATGACACCAAGTACTCTGGCCTGCAGGGCGGGTTTGATGGTAGCGTTGTTGGATGTGACGGAGAAATCAATGGGGGGTGGTGTCCGGGCTGGGGGGAAGACTCACACACACACACAGGGATCTCCGAGCAACATCGTAACAGAGGAGATCAAAGAACCTTTCGGCTCACAACTTGAATTTGCTAAAACCAGGCAAGGCAAGTAACTTACCCTGTATTTTCCCGCTATTCTGTTTGCTGTGTCTTTGTATACATATATATATATTCTTGTGTCATCTCTGTAACTATTTATTTGCATCTGTTTGACTCTGTTAGAAATAAATCTTTCTTTCTGAAAGTGTTAAACTGTTTCTAAGCACTTACTTGCAATTCACGAATCCCTGCCTTTGAAGAGACGCTACGGTTTGTCATATATCTCTGTATAGCAAGGTCCGCGGGCCGTGCTATATAGATCAATATTTCAATCATTATAGTGTATATTTAGTAACGGGAGTTTCCCAGTCTCCGACAAAAGTGGTGGTGGCAGTATAGGGTTAGTTGCGTAACTAACCTGACCCAGTAACAAGCGCATCCAGGCTGCAGGCACCGATTGTAGTCCATTAGCTGGGCAATCGCTGTGTAGGGTGCAGCTGGGTGGGGCCTTGTTACGCGCGTCACACCGCGGTTTTGGATCGGCCGCCCCTTCGGTCACGAGTTTTGGTGAGAAGGTCTGGGGTCTGACGCCGTGGGCGTGACGTATTACTGTTAGTCGCGGCTGTGCGATTGTCGCCTGTTGGTGGCGGTGACCGCGGGTCGTGACATATTGGTATACACGTCATATCACTATAATGGAGTACAGGGGAGGGGGATATACATTACTGTATACATGTCATATCACTATAATGGAGTACAGGGGAGGGGGGATATACATTACTGTATACATGTCATATCACTATAATGGAGTACAGGGGAGGGGGAATATACATTACTGTATACATGTTATATCACTATAATGGAGTACAGGGGAGGGGGGATATACATTACTGTATACACGTCATATCACTATAATGGAGTACAGGGGAGGGGGGATATACATTACTGTATACACGTCATATCACTATAATGGAGTACAGGGGAGGGGGGATATACATTACTGTATACACGTCATATCACTATAATGGAGTACAGGGGAGGGGGGATATACATTACTGTATACATGTCATATCACTATAATGGAGTATAGGGGAGGGGGGATATACATTACTGTATACACGTCATATCACTATAATGGAGTACAGGGGAGGGGGGATATACATTACTGTATACACGTCATATCACTATAATGGAGTACAGGGGAGGGGGATATACATTACTGTATACATGTCATATCACTATAATGGAGTATAGGGGAGGGGGGATATACATTACTGTATACATGTCATATCACTATAATGGAGTACAGGGGAGGGGGGGGATATACATTACTGTATACATGTCATATCACTATAATGGAGTACAGGGGAGGGGGGGGGATATACATTACTGTATACATGTCATATCACTATAATGGAGTACAGGGGAGGGGGGGATATACATTACTGTATACACGTCATATCACTATAATGGAGTACAGGGGAGGGGGGGGGGGATATACATTACTGTATACACGTCATATCACTATAATGGAGTACAGGGGAGGGGGGATATACATACTGTATACATGTCATATCACTATAATGGAGTACAGGGGAGGGGGGATATACATACTGTATACACGTCATATCACTATAATGGAGTACAGGGGAGGGGGGATATACATTACTGTATACACATCATATCACTATAATGGAGTACAGGGGAGGGGGGATGTACATTACTGTATAAATATACAGAAATCCCCCTGCGCTCCACAGAACCTAGTGAGTTAGCTGCTGTCACCTATTCTCTATACCGCAAGATATGTGCAACAAAATTATATAAGTGGTGAAGCGCTCAACTTAAATAATAGTGACAATTATCTCATTAATCAATATAAATGAAAAACTGGTACAATATCCCCATATATAAATTATACGTCCCTGGTGGTATGGTGATAAACAAATAATACCTCTTGAGCTGTGCAAATATGCAAACTCAATAAACAATATAAATGAAAAACTAGTGCAATGTCCTCATATAAATTATACGTCCCTGGTGGTATAGTGATGAACAACTAATACCTATTAAACTGTGCAAAGTGATACTTAAATTCAATTAATTAAACCAATTAAATAAGATATTAATTACAATAAAATAAATTTTGATGCCACACTGTGCAAAATCATCAAAAGTGTTCAAATGATGTCACTCCATGCTGAAATAGTGCTCTTCGTGCAGATCTTGACGTGACTCCCCTCAATAATAGCCAAAGTGCCCCCTCACCTTCCACATTCGACCCTTGCGGGTCACAGAGCTTTATATATATATAATATATCTCTGCCAGATGTTATTCTCCTCCACTGCCTCCACCGACCCAATCAAGATCCTCCTCCAGGCAATGAGTTACACTCCAATAACTCCCCTCACAAAACGGACTCAGACACAGGGCGCATATGCAAGAAAAAGCAGACCTCCATAGTGCAACACTGTTTTAATGCACTCAGCGATAAATGAAAAAATGCACTCACATATCCTCCAACAGAGAGAAGCAGTTCCCCATGTGCTATGGGTATATTCAGGTGTACAAAGATGGCGTCCGAACCCGGAACCGGAAGTACGTCACCCCTATGACCGGAAATACGTTGACGCGTTGCGCCACGATCACGTGGCTTCTTCAGGATACCGCATTGGATGGCCGCACTTCCTTTTAACTACTCAGGATAATCTACAAGGGGCGTGTATATTACCTCCATTTTCATGGAGCCCACTATGCATAGGTCGGCCGCGATCCGCCGCTACTTCCCCTGGTTTCCCATTATGCCTTCTCTACTGTTCCTAAAATAATACAAATAACCCCCCAAAAGAACTTTTATTAAACCCCATGATTAATATTATTAAAATAGGTATATACTCTATACCCATATATAATTATATGACAAAGGAAAATTATAAATATATACAAACCTAATCAGGGGATAAATCAATGTATGTGTAAAAACACATATCCACTACTAATGATTCCCCTCCCCCCTAAACATATTTTTAAAACTACCCCATTACAAAAAATTTATTTAATATATTATAATTATTTTAAACATATTACTTTGAAGAAATATTAATTAAATTAATTAACACCTAATTCTACATAATTTGATAAAATCCAATAAAAACATAATCTGATAAAAACTCCTGTATAATACCCATACCACATGTTCACATAGATAGAATCATATATTTCTAAAACCACCAAATTAAACATTCTAAACTTTAACCAAGTAATATTAAAAATCATTAATGAAACAATTGAGGTCAAATTCAATATTTAAGCCTCTAGGTGTCAGCGTTTGCATAAGAAAAATCCATTTGGACTCCGCCTGACTTATTGTTCTCACTTTGTGGCTCCCTCTCCAGTGTTTTCTATATCGTTCTACCCCCAGAATTTCAATCCCGAGGGGTCATTCCCATGATGACTAGCAAAATGTTTGGAGACACTATGTTTTGGGTTACCCTTTTGTATATTTTTCACATGTTCTCTCAATCTCACCCACAAAGCTCTTTTAGTACGTCCCACATACTGCAAACCGCAGTTACACTCTAGAACATAAATGACCCCTTCAGTTTTACACGTGATAAAATCTTTGATCTCAAATGGCCTCCCATTGCTATTAGATGCAAACTCTTTCTTCTTTTGATTCTGCCCTTTGGTGACTTTGCAGACACTACATTTTTTACAAGGATAACAACCTGTAACATTAAACAGGGTACCTTCTCTATTCACCTTAGGTGGATCTAATACATTCTTCATAATTTTATTCCTCAAAGTAGGAGCTCTCCTGTAGATAAATTTGGGTTGTTCTGGCAATATATTGCCTAGTAGGGGGTCCATTTTTAAAATCGGCCAATGCTTCTTAAAAATATTTTGGATCTTTTTATATTGTAAATTAAAATCCAGAATCACCGCTACTTGATCCTTCTCCTTATCATCATTTTTTATTTTATTCACAATAAGTCTCTCTCTATCCATATTGGCCACCTCCAGTTTATTCTTCTCAAGATCAGACACAGAATAACCTTTGGATGCAAACCTTTTTTCTAAAATCATGGCCTGAGTATTATAATCTTCTTCGTATGTACAATTTCTTTTTAACCTGATGAACTGGCCCTTTGGGATGTTCAGTAACCAAGGGGGAAAATGACAACTCTCTATCGGAATGTAACCATTCCTGTCCACATCCTTAAAATGCGTTTTAGTACTAATAATTTCCCCTTGTACTTGGATGTCCAAATCTAAAAATTGGATGGACTGATTACTACATTTCCATACAAACTTTATGTTCTTATTATTATTATTTAATTGTTTTAAAAAATCCATCAGTTTTCTTTCATCCCCTTTCCATACGATGAATACATCATCTATGTATCGCTTATACATTGCCAGTTCAGCAGGTTTATCTTTATATACCGAATCTTGTTCCCAGTGGGCCATGAACAAGTTTGCCACACTTGGGGCAAAACGAGCTCCCATAGCTACATCCCTAATCTGTCTATAGAAAACCTTGTCATACCAAAAGTAGTTATGGCTCAGACTGAAATCAAGACATTGTGTAATAAATTTCCTCTGCGTCCAATTTAAATTACTTAATTCCCTAAGACCCCACCCCGTGGCTTCCAATGCATCTTCATGATTAATGATAGTATATAACGAGGATACATCAGCACTAGCCAATATTATGTTAGAGCTCCCTTTTTCTTCTTCCAGAAGTTGAATTAGATGTTTGGTATCTCTCAGAAACGATACTGTATTCTGGACCAGTGGTTGTAAAAAGGTATCTATATATTGGCCTAGTCTGGCCAATACCGATTGGATACCGTTAACAATTGGCCTCCCCGGTGGATTAACAGAATCTTTATGCATCTTCGGAATTGTATAGATTACCGGTATACGACAACATTCTGGTACCAAATATCTGCCCTCTTTACTATTTAGTATTTTTTTCTTTTCACCTATTTTAATTAACTGTTCCAATTCCTTTCTGTATATCCTTGTGGGGTCTTTTTGTAATTTCTGATATGTATCCACATCATCCAACTGTGCCTGCAATTCACTGCAATAATAATCCTTGGAAAGTACAACGATTCCCCCTCCCTTATCTGCCGGCCTTACTACTATGTCATTCCTTTTCATTAATTTATTCACACCTATTTGAAATCCATGGTTAACCTTCTTATTCGGAATTTGTAAATTCTCTAAATCTTTATTGACCATTTTTTTAAAAAACTTCCACTTGGTTATTACTATTAATCTGGGGATTAAAAACAGATTTATTTTTCAATGCGGTATGGGTAAATTTATCATTAAAATTCTTAAAAGTATTATCCTTGGCTCTTGTGAGCCCTAAAAAATATTTCTTCAAGTTCAATTTCCTGATGTATTTTTGCGTATCTATATACGTACTAAACTTATCCATATTCTTAGGGGGCGCAAATTTTAAACCTTTGTCAAGGACCATAATCTCTTCTCTTGAAAGGGATGTCCCACTAATGTTAAAGATCCCTTCCCCTACTGGTCTCTTTTCCTTTTGTTTTTTGCTTCCTCTGCAGCCCCTTCTCTTCCTGGGCTTTTCTGTTTCCCTGGTATTGGACTCTTCTCCCCTTTGCCCCTCTCTAAAAAATCTCTACTAGGATAATGATTTAAAGGTTCAAACTATTTTGAGTTGGGACAGGACCCTGATTATCATACCTAGGTGGATACCAATCTCCATTCCTAGGACTTCTCTCATAATATGGTTGATAATTCATCCCTTGTTGTGGATAATAATTCCTCGGTTGTTGGTAGTCTGACCTAGATTGATTCGATCTATACGGTTGGTAATAGGGTCTCCCTCTTTTACCTCTCCCTGCTTGTCCATTATATGATCCTCCTCTCTTCACAGGTCTCCACCCGTTATTGGGAGTAGGATAAGACTGTGTATTATATTGCTGGCTTTCATTATAAGTGCCACTCACTGGTTCCTTATGACACATGTGGAGTAGGAGCTTTATCAACCACTACAGATTTAACTGGTGTGGAATTAGTAGATCCTATATCTGGATTAGGGGCTGAGGATTGCCATTTAAATACTAAATTTTTTGAGAAATCATTAGTATCCCTGTGGTATTTCTTCATTTTTCTAAATTTCACCTCCGTATCAACTTTTTCCAGGTCTTTACTTAATCTTTTTGTCAAATTGACCATTTGCGGTGTGTCCTTAAATGGTTCAATTTGTTTCCTAATGTCCTCTATTTGCATCTCCAAATCCTCATTTTTTTCTGTTTTCTCTTAAGCAAAAATTGCACTAGTTCTAAACCTTTTTCATTAAACAGAACCATTCTTCCACAGAATCTGTATCTGTGAGCCCATCACTGATGGGAACATCCCATCTTAATCTCCTGGGGACTAATCTATCTTTTAGGTATTTTTCATGAGTGGCCATATCCCACCATGTAGTAACCTTTTTCTCCATTAGGTGGCCCAATTTTCTAAGGAGAGTATCCAAATCACCATTTTTACTAATTCCATCTTTATTAAATACATCTTCCAGATCAATGGTTCTATTTTCTAGAAACCCAAAAACATCCATGTTTGCTGCGGGTGGTTTTAGAAATATATGATTCTATCTATGTGAACATGTGGTATGGGTATTATACAGGAGTTTTTATCAGATTATGTTTTTATTGGATATTATCAAATTATGTAGAATTAGGTGTTAATTAATTTAATTAATATTTCTTCAAAGTAATATGTTTAAAATAATTATAATATATTAAATTAATTTTTTGTAATGGGGTAGTTTTAAAAATATGTTTAGGGGGGAGGGGAATCATTAGTAGTGGATATGTGTTTTTACACATACATTGATTTATCCCCTGATTAGGTTTGTATATATTTATAATTTTCCTTTGTCATATAATTATATATGGGTATAGAGTATATACCTATTTTAATAATATTAATCATGGGGTTTAATAAAAGTTCTTTTGGGGGGTTATTTGTATTATTTTAGGAACAGTAGAGAAGGCATAATGGGAAACCAGGGGAAGTAGCGGCGGATCGCGGCCGTCCTATGCATAGTGGGCTCCATGAAAATGGAGGTAATATACACGCCCCTTGTAGATTATCCTGAGTAGTTAAAAGGAAGTGCGGCCATCCAATGCGGTATCCTGAAGAAGCCACGTGATCGTGGCGCAACGCGTCGACGTATTTCCGGTCATAGGGGTGACGTACTTCTGGTTCCGGGTTCGGACGCCATCTTTGTACACCTGAATATACCCATAGCACATGGGGAACTGCTTCTCTCTGTTGGAGGATATGTGAGTGCATTTTTTCATTTATCGCTGAGTGCATTAAAACAGTGTTGCACTATGGAGGTCTGCTTTTTCTTGCATATGCGCCCTGTGTCTGAGTCCGTTTTGTGAGGGGAGTTATTGGAGTGTAACTCATTGCCTGAAGGAGGATCTTGATTGGGTCGGTGGAGGCAGTGGAGGAGAATAACATCTGGCAGAGATATATTATATATATATAAAGCTCTGTGACCCGCAAGGGTCGAATGTGGAAGGTGAGGGGGCACTTTGGCTATTTTTGAGGGGAGTCACGTCAAGATCTGCACGAAGAGCACTATTTCAGCATGGAGTGACATCATTTGAACACTTTTGATGATTTTGCACAGTGTGGCATCACAATTTATTTTATTGTAATTAATATCTTATTTAATTGGTTTAATTAATTGAATTTAAGTATCACTTTGCACAGTTTAATAGGTATTAGTTGTTCATCACTATACCACCAGGGACGTATAATTTATATGAGGACATTGCACTAGTTTTTCATTTATATTGTTTATTGAGTTTGCATATTTGCACAGCTCAAGAGGTATTATTTGTTTATCACCATACCACCAGGGACGTATAATTTATATATGGGGATATTGTACCAGTTTTTCATTTATATTGATTAATGAGATAATTGTCACTATTATTTAAGTTGAGCGCTTCACCACTTATATAATTTTGTTATACATTACTGTATACATGTCATATCACTATAATGGAGTACAGGGGAGGGGGGATATACATTACTGTATACATGTCATATTACTATAATGGAGTACAGGGGAGGGGAGATATACATTACTGTATACACGTCATATCACTATAATGGAGTACAGGGGAGGGGAATATACATTACTGTATACATGTCATACCACTATAATGGAGTACAGGGGAGGGGAGATATACATTACTGTATACACGTCATATCACTATAATGAAGTACAGGGGAGGGGAATATACATTACTGTATACATGTCATATCACTATAATGGAGTACAGGGGAGGGGGGATATACATTACTGTATACATGTCATATTACTATAATGGAGTACAGGGGAGCTGGGATATACATTACTGTATACACGTCATATCACTATAATGAAGTACAGGGGAGGGGAATATACATTACTGTATACATGTCATATCACTATAATGGAGTACAGGGGAGGGGGGATATACATTACTGTATACATGTCATATCACTATAATGGAGTACAGGGGAGGGGGGATATACATTACTGTATACATGTCATATCACTATAATGGAGTACAGGGGAGGGGGGATATACATTACTGTATACATGTCATATTACTATAATGGAGTACAGGGGAGGGGAGATATACATTACTGTATACACGTCATATCACTATAATGGGGTACAGGGGAGGGGGATATACATTACTGTATACACGTCATATCACTATAATGGAGTACAGGGGAGGGGAATATACATTACTGTATACATGTCATATCACTATAATGGAGTACAGGGGAGGGGGATATACATTACTGTATACATGTCATATTACTATAATGGAGTACAGGGGAGGGGGGATATACATTACTGTATACACGTCATATCACTATAATGGAGTACAGGGGAGGGGGGATATACATTACTGTATACACGTCATATCACTATAATGGAGTACAGGGGAGGGGGGATATACATTACTGTATACACGTCATATCACTATAATGGAGTACAGGGGAGCTGGGATATACATTACTGTATACACGTCATATCACTATAATGGAGTACAGAGGAGGGGGGATATACATACTGTATACATGTCATATCACTATAATGGAGTACAGAGGAGGGGGGATATACATTACTGTATACATGTCATATCACTATAATGGAGTACAGGGGAGGGGGGATATACATACTGTATACATGTCATATCACTATAATGGAGTACAGAGGAGGGGGGATATACATTACTGTATACATGTCATATCACTATAATGGAGTACAGGGGAGGGGGGATATACATTACTGTATACATGTCATATCACTATAATGGAGTACAGGGGAGGGGGATGTACATTACTGTATACATGTCATATCACTATAATGGAGTACAGGGGAGGGGGATATACATTACTGTATACATGTCATATCACTATAATGGAGTACAGGGGAGGGGGATGTACATTACTGTGTAGAAGTCTAGCAGTTCTAGTTCTGTTCACGTGGTGAATAAAGGAATGCCATACGGGTGTTTTGAGTCCACTGCTCATCTACTCACACTAACATGTTTGAAAATGTTTTCATCAAATTCCTTTCCTCTGAATTTGATCTCAATAACATAGTTCACAGTACAACCTTCCATAGGTGTTTCCCCATACTAACTACTAAGATGATATTTTCCTAAATGATGGCAAACACAAAGGGAAGCTAGACATTTTGAATTATTATTCTAAAACATGTATAAGAAACACATTTTGTGATCTTTATGTATTTGCTGCTCATTATTTTCATGATCTTTAGTGTGATTAGTTGATGATCTGCGTTTAGCTGTCCATTGGTGTCATTGGTGTGCTCGGAGATTTACAGACAGCTCTTTCATTGACCGAGGTCAGTATCAGGGGTGGACTGACCATTTGAGCACTCGGGCACTGCCCGAGGGCCCGGGCTCAGTAGGGGGCCCCATCAGATGCCCCTGGTACCTTTCATTGGCTTTTTCATAGGCTTTTTTGGGTTTGGGTGAGGATACAGGGGCCCCATGATCCCCTATTGCCCGGGGGCCCCATGAGTTGTCAGTCCGCCCCTGGTCTCCAAACTGTGGCCCAGGGGCCAGATGTGGCCATCTACTTGCTTTCATTTGGCCCTTGGGGCAATATTTCATCCAATGATACCAATAATGGGGCATAATTACCCCCACTGACACCAGTGATGGGGTACAATTCCTCCCAATGACACCAAGGATGGCACACAATTTTTTCCAATGACACCAACAATGGTTATAATGATGGGGTACAATTCATCCCAATATCACCAATGATGAGGCACAATTCCTCCTAATGACAACAAAGATGATGTAAATGTTTTTTCCTCTACTAACGTCAGGGCATTTTTTTGACTCGCAACGGCTACAGTCTGGCCCCCCAAAAGTCTGAAGCATGGTAAACTGGCCCTTTGTTTAGAAAGCTTGGAGACCCCTGGTATAGAAGATCATCCTATAGGCCATTACCTCTTGTTTTTCCAGGTTTGGGTGATCTTTTAGGTATCCTATCCCAACTTTATTGCATAAAGGAGTTAAAATATTCCATGGCAAACTGACGCTAACGCGTTTCGGTCTAAAAACAGACCTTGTTCATAGCTTATTATGAAGAAGGTCTGTTTTTAGACTGAAACGCGTTAGCATCAGTTTGCCATGGAATATTTTAACTCCTTTATGCAATAAAGATTTTTGTATTCACCTGTTGCTAACATTTTTGGAATTGAATATTATACAAGTCTAAGTATTGTTTCTGAAGGATGGGCAGCTATGAATAAGGGCAGATGTAATGTATTTCAAAAGTACAGTACTTAAAATTTACACTTGCTACTGTTGCCAGAGTGACACAACTAGGTTTACTCTAGAGCAATTTTTGGTGAAAGCTAATTTAATCCTTTCTCTGTTCTTTGGTGCCTGGGATGGTTGGGATAGGATATCTAAAGGAAATCTTCCAAAACTGGAAAAACAAGAGATAGCAGCCTTTAGGATGATCTTCTATGCTGACTTCGGTCAATGAAAGAGCTGTCTGTAAATCTCACAAGCACACCAATGACACCAATGGTATACCACTTGTATACATAAGCAGATGGAGACTGCTAGTTGGCCATGGTGAGCTTATGTGCTTTAAGTCTAATACATCCAATAGGTAGTAGCAACCCACTCCTGTCTGGATTTGCACTTGTATAATATTGTTGGCTATGTTTAATCACTTAGCCTCCTGTACCGTGACTCCCCTCCACGATCACCTTATGCTCAGTCTCCCCCCGTGACCAGTTCCAGTGAGATGGCACACGTGACCATATCTTACATGTCTAGTTCAAGGAACACCATCACTTTTGTCAGGGATCCAGGTATGACCAGAGATGTGTGGACTGACACAGGGAAACGCAGGCTCAAGGATGGTGTAAAAGTCATATAATTTATTTAAGGTTACACAATACACAGAACACACAGTGCAAAACCAAACCAAACCTTAAGCTAGTCCCAATATGTGTGGGAACACAAGCGTTGTCGGGCAGGCCGGGTCGGTAACTATCAGGCAGGTAGGTACAGGAGGAGCAGGCAGAGAGTAGTCATGTGAAGAGCCAGGGGTCAGTGCAGGAGACAGTCAGCAGGATCAGGATCAAGCAGGGTCGGCAACAAAGGGTACTTCACAGAACAGATGATCAGGCACAGGTAACAAGATACAGGGGCTCATGGGAAACATACACCAAGGCACTGACTGCAGGTCTGGCCATTCCTTAAATACACCACCTGCAATCAGCCTCAGGTGATGGCTGATTGCAGGAGTGAGCCTCTGGTTGCTGAGAGCACCCGCTGGCCAGCCCTGGTACTGTAGCACACAAGGCAGGTGAGTCCCACCATCATTGGCAAGTCCATTCCTGACAACTTTTTCCAGTCAGGAAAAAAAGCGACAGTGCCTGTATAAAGGAAGCCCCCTGACCTTGCCAGCACTCCCCCACACTCCTTCTGCTACCTCATCCAGTAAAATACCCAGTACTTCCAAGTATGGTAGGGCTTGTGACCTCCTCCCATGTGACAGGCATCAAGTCTGGAAACCAATTGCTAGGTCACAGCACCATCACATGATAGAGGGAGTGCCACCACCACTCTCCTTAGAGTCCGACACCATCAGACACTGGGGTTTCTGGTGCTGGCTGTGGTGCTGGACCACTGAAAAAGTTAGATAGAATGAAACAGGTGGTCCCCATTACACAGATATCTAATGGACAAGGTGGCAATGTCTCTATATTATGGTTTGGTTGAGTAGTAGTGCATTATGAATCACTCACCAGGCCAAAATCCATTCAGTCTAAATTAACCTGTTCATGAGCACATTTTAAATACAAAAAAGCATATTGCTTGTAGCCACCAGTCTAGTGCTTGCTATTATATTTATTATAAGTAATAGTTGACATGGGCAACAAAACTATTCCAAATGTGTTGTAATAATGAATTTTTTTTGGAAGAATCGTAATTGTTGTTGTTTGTAAATACATGAATCTGCGCCCCATGGTAGTCTGTTTTTATTAAAAAAAAAAGAGTTGTGTATGTCTATGAGCAGGGGTGTGGTAAGCTCCTCTGGGGCTGGGCCTGATGTAATTAGCTCTATGTTCTCTGCTGGCCTTTTATAAATTCAGGAAGTAATAGTATACACAGAGAAAGTAAACATTGTTATATTCATGAAATATTAGTAAACCCCACATTACAAATTCAAAACGGAAACGTGCTGTATTTTTGGTTTGGCTTTTTTTTTCTGATTCTTCCCTTGCAAACATTCTACCATTGTTTTTTTTTTCAAAACATCCTGCCTTAATAAAATAAATTCTAAATATAGAAATACAAATTCAAACTATGGTAATACTATGTTTGAACTGTTTTTTTTTGTCTTGGTGATGTGTTATTTGTAAGTTCTCTAGATATCTCTCTAAAACCTCAACCACGGCATAGTCTCACTGATATGACATGACTATTGCACCAGAGATAGGCTCGTCCACTTCCCTATTATCACCATTACCGTTCCGTGCCAACCCCCTTCCCCTTAACCAATTATACTAACAAAAGACATAACACCAATTTTGGAGTAAATGGCCAACATGGCCTTTTATTAACAACTCAAGTTACAATACACCAACCATTCCTTATAACAGAAACCCACAGAATTGTTGTTGGTCTTCGAAGGCACCCCAAAATGATCCGAAATGCACCTGCGGACAACCATATACACTAGGCCTCCAGCCGCTACCAACCAGCTCGGAGACAACCATACCGTCCGCAGTGCAGCACCACCACCTTCCAGTTAAACCTTGGTTAACTGGGAATGTCCCCGGGCATCCCATACCACGGATGGGTCCCACACCATTGTTGTTTACCTTCCAAATAAGAACCGCCTCCAAAGACCAACAACCGCCACCAACCATTCCTTATAACAGAAACCCACAGAATTGTTGTCGGTCTTCGAAGGCACCCTAAAATGATCTGAAATGCACCTGCGGACAACCATATACACTAGGCCTCCAGCCGCAACCAACCAGCTCGGAGACAACCATACCGTCCGCAGTGCAGCACCACCACCTTCCAGTTAAACCTCGGTTAACTGGGAATGTCCCCGGGCATTCCATACCACGGATGGGTCCCACACCATTGTTGTTCACCGTCCAAATAAGAACCGCCTCCAAAGACCAACAACCGTCCATGAACCAACATAATCCCCCCCTTCTACCTGGAGGGACCCAAACTCACCCAAACAGGGAGGGCGGGAGGGAAGCTCACACTCTTGCCGTCCAGCTAACTGACGCCCCCTAACAGAACCTCCCACCCTAAGGTGCAGCAAAACCCCACCACCTACACCAACCTCTACCAATCAGCTACCCCCCACTAACAATAACAAATCCCCCCTGGAGCTACCTTAACCCTTTCTGCTCTTCCTTCCCCCCACACTCTGGGCCTAGTCATGTATGCCCTGCGCTATTTCTTCTTCTTTATTTCGCTACGGGCATTTCTTGACTATTGCACCAGAGATAGGCTCGTCCACTTCCCTATTATCACCATTACCGTTCCGCGCCAACCCCCTTCCCCTTAACCAATTATACTAACAAAAGACATAACACCAATTTTGGAGTAAATGGCCAACATGGCCTTTTATTAACAACTCAAGTTACAATACACCAACCATTCCTTATAACAGAAACCCACAGAATTGTTGTTGGTCTTCGAAGGCACCCCAAAATGATCCGAAATGCACCTGCGGACAACCATATACACTAGGCCTCCAGCCGCTACCAACCAGCTCGGAGACAACCATACCGTCCGCAGTGCAGCACCACCACCTTCCAGTTAAACCTTGGTTAACTGGGAATGTCCCCGGGCATCCCATACCACGGATGGGTCCCACACCATTGTTGTTTACCTTCCAAATAAGAACCGCCTCCAAAGACCAACAACCGCCACAGCACGCTGGGTAAGCCCTTACCCATGGCGTGCCACGCCACAAACGAACAGCCCGCTGAATGCCATCCTGCAGATCCAGGGACCATAAATCCATCCCAACCGCAGTCAAAATGCACCCCATCGCACCTGAGATACCGCCAAGTATCCACCTCCAACTCCAAGTGCCGGACCACCAACCCCCCATGGGGACTAAAGAAACGCCCCACCTCTCTGTTAACCTAGATCCGAGCCTTATTGAGCCTCTCCACCGACCGCGCCCAACGCCAAGAGGTACGGGCGACAATGTCGGACCACACCACCACCATCCCCGGATAAGCCCGCCGCAACTGAAGAAAATCCAGCTTGACAGGTTGCACCAGCTCCCGCTCAGCGTGCCTGAAAAAAACACCCCTGCCCCACTGGACGACGGGACAAAAATTCCTGAACCGCCCGCACTGGGCACACCAGCGAAGCCGGAAGAACGAAAAAACGCACCCGACCACCACATCCCAATTGGTTCGTCTGAGACCGACGTACCAGCACCTCCCCCCATGCACCGGAGCACCTGACCTCATCCACCAATAACCCCCCAAGAACCGATTTGGACGGACTAACGAGCTCCCCAATACGCAACGCCCCAAAAAAGGCCACCGCAAAAGCCGCCCGAAATAAGCACACCTCAAAGTCCGAAGAACACACAGACCACAAATGCACAAAGACCCCAACAACTCAAAAGACACCGGACGACGAGAATCCTTACAGCGATGAGCGCTCCGATAACCCCGGAGAGCCTGCCGAACCCAAAAATCTTCAGTGAAATCCAGACACCCTTGCAACTTAAAGAAGAATGCCAAACCCGCCAGTCGGCGATCCACCGCAGCAGCCGACACCCCCCCGCTCAAAAATTCCATCACAAAGTACAACACCGCCAAAACCACCTCCAGCCCCCAGGGATCAATCTCAACCCGCTGTAGCAGATCCAGCCACACCCGCCAGACCCTAGAGTATGCAGACCAAGTCGCCTCACTCACCGAACGCCGGATCCAGCCCGCAAGGACTCCAAGGCAATCTCCCACAGCCCGTCGGGACAAAGAACCCCGTGTTGCTCCGCCGCCAACGCCACCTCTCGGAATTTGTCCCACCAAAAGCGAGACAAAACGTCAGCCACGGTGTTATCAACCCCAGGGAGACGCAGCGCATGGAGAAAAAAACATTCAGACGCAGACAACGCAACACTAAATGGTGAAGCAAGCTCCGGCCGTGAAGAAGCTGAGACCCGATTGATGACCTGAACCACCCCCAAATTGTCACAGTGACACAACGCACGGTTAGATTTCGAAAAATTCTCTCCCCAAACCTCAACACCACCGGAAAAAATTCCAACAACACCAAGTTGCGAAGAAAAAAAAAAAAACCCGCCTCCCGCCAGGAAGCAGGCCACGAGGCCGCACCCCATCGACCCTGGAAAAAAGCCCCATAGCCCGCCTACGCGTCCGTGAACCATTCCAAGTCAAAATTGCTAACAGGGCCAGACATCCAGAGAGCCCGCCCATTAAACGAATCCAAAAAGGTGTGCCACAAATGCAAGTCCTCCCGATGATCCCGAGTCAACCGAATAAATGTAAAGGGGAGGTAATCCCTACCGTCGCCGCCGCCAACCGGCAGCAGAACACCTGACCCATGGGCAGAATCCGACAAGCGAAGTTAAGTTTTGCCCACCAACGACTGTAAGGCCCGCAGCTGAATTTCTCGCTTGCCCCAGCACCCCACGGAGTTCCCCTTGTAGAGCCACCAGCTGAACCTCAGGCAAGCGGCACTCCACCATGCCGGAATCCAAAACAATGCCCAAGAAAGTCATCACCATAGCCGGGCCCACAGTTCCATCCACCGCCAGAGGAATCCCGAAACGTACCGCAACGTGTTGCAAAATGGCCAGCAAAACTGCACACACGCCGGAATCCGGCGGACCCACGCAAAGAAAATCATCCAAATATTGGAAGACCGAATACACCCCTGAGACATCCCGCACCACCCACTCCACGAATGAACTGAACTTCTCAAACAAAGCGCAAGATATAGAACACCCCATAGAAAGGCACTTATCAACGCAAAATTAGCCCTGCCAATGACAACCCAAAAAACGAAAACTGTCCGGATGGACTGGCAACAGCCGAAACGCCGACTCACCGTCCGATTTTGCCATGAGCGCACCGCGCCCATACCGATGGACCCAGAAAACAGCCACATCAAAAGACGCGTAAGACACCGAACACGACTCCGAATCAATAGCAGCATTCCCCGACCCCCCCTTAGGGAAGGACAGGTGGGGAATTAACCCAAACGCATTCGGCTCCTGCTGGGGCACAACCCCCAAGGGAGAAACAACCAAATCCGAAAACGGAGCGCAAGTAAACGGACCCCCCATGCATCCCAACCCCTTCCTTACGCAACTTAGCCGAAACCCCATCCTCATGCCGCAAGGCCGACCGCAAATTCCGAGCTAAGGGAGAAATCAAAGTCCAAGTACACGGGATGCGAAAATCCTCTCCGAAAAAACCCGCCGTCAGCAGCACTGCAGCTGCCCGATCAGGAAACCTCTTTAAGAAAGGCCCCATCCTTTTCACTCGCACCGGAGTCGTCCCTCTTACCAGCATGCTCTCCGGGAAGGCCTCGACCCCGCTGGAAACAGCGCGACAAGGGATGGGAGCCCCCGCACCTGGAACATGCGTGCCAAAAACGGCAAGACCCACCAAATCGACACGTCCCCTCTCGGAACTGCTAGCAGAACCCCCGACGCCTGGAGGCCGATTGTCCCGGGGAGAACGAACTGCCGGCCCCCGCTCTGAAAAAACGAACCAGGGGCCTTCGCCGGTGTCAGGAGTCGCATCCAGAGGCCAATGTCCTCATTATCCCAAAGCAACGACTGGCGAACCGCCCTCCGCTGCCTAAACTGCCATCGTACCAAAGCCACGCAGTACCCCCATAAACCCTGTGAGCCTCACCAATGGCATCAAGGTAACAGACCAGTGCCGAGCAACGTTCAGGAGCCTTCTCCCCAATCACACTAGCCAAGATCGCGAACGCCTGCAACCAATTTGCAAAGGCACGCGGGATAAAACGAAAACGCCGCTGCTCCGCTTCCACCCGCCTACTCTCGTCAACCCGGGACCCTTCAAAAAAAAAAAAAAAAAAAAAAACGCTCCAAAGGCAAGAGTGAGAATATATCAACGTACTCCCCACTCCAAATCTTCACCCGTACCTCCGACTGTAAGTGCGCACCCAAAGGGCCCACAAAACACCCGTACACTTCGCCCCTGGCCGAGTCCGCCAAGCCCGGACACCCTCGAAACCGCACCCAACACCGCGGAGGGGGCCGCAGAACCCCGATCACCTGTCGTGGCCCGGAACAACCCCTAGCCCAGACCCCGGAAAAGAAGAGACCCCTGGACGCCGCACGTCCCCGCAGTCCTGTACAAGAACCCCGAAACCTTCCCCACCATCCGGCGGGAGCCACGCAGAAGCAGGCCCAAGCGCCCCACCACCGCACCCACGCAAGATGCCGCAACAGGTCCCGCAAACCGGAAATACACATCACCGAGACCCCCACCCATACCCGACGGGGGAACGCCGACAGCTCACGCCGCAGAGCCGCGCCCACCATAGCGGCCCTATCACCCCCCAGCAGGTCCCGTAACGCAGAAGAAAAAGAGATAGACCCCAGAACAGGTAACTCACCAGGCTTTCCAGGAGATGCCCCTTCAGCCGCGCGCACACGATCCACCGTTGTAGAGCGGCCAGCCGTCGCCCCCGCATCGCATCGGGTTCCGACAGCTCGCCCTCCGACCTCTCGTCCTCCGCACGCTGGTCAGATGGCCTCCTGGTCCCAGGAGCCACGGGTCCTGCTGGTCTGTGCCGCTCACGACTCCGCCTCCCGGCACCAGACACGCTCACCGCCGTCCCTGGGCTCCGACCTGCAGCATTTCCAGCTGCCCTCCGCCCAGCTCCAGTCTGCCGCTGATGCTGCTGTGGAGCCAGAGCACCAGACCGTCCAGGGGGCCCGCCGGCCGCAGCAGTAGACAGCCCAGCAGCCGCACAACTCCCCGCTGCACTCCGTCCAGTGCCGATCCCACGCTGCCGCCTCACCGGAGCCAGAGCCCCAGACTTCTCAGGGGGCCCGCCGGCCGCAGCAGGAGACAGCCCGGCAGCCGCAGCTGTGCGCCTCCCACGCAGGGCTCCCTCCCTGACCGGCACCTTGTCAGTGGAGGAGCCGCAGATTCATCTTCTGCCTCCATGCTGTGCAGGCGGGGGGAGGGGCTTCCCCCCCGTGAGGCCCCGCCCACCGAGCTCCGCCGATGGCAGGGATTCCCCGCTAGCAGAGGCAAAGGAGCGCCCTGCAAGCGGAGCCGGAGGGGCCCGAGCGGGGCTCCCATGGTGGCACTGAGCTCTGGAAGGGGTGGGGGGGAGGGGCTTCCCCCGCACGAGGCCCCGCCCACCAAGCTCCGCCGATGTCGGGGACTCCTCTCGGCCTCCCCGCTAGCAGAGGCAAAGGAGCGCCCTGCAAGCGGAGCCGGAGGGGCCCGAGCGGGGCTCCCATGGTGGCATTGCTCTGGGAGGGGTGGGGCTTCCCCCGCACGAGGCCCCGCCCACCGAGCTCCGCCGATGTCGGGGACTCCTCCCGGCTTCCCCGCTAGCAGAGGCAAAGGAGCGCCCTGCAAGCGGAGCCGGAGGGGCCCGAGCGGGGCTCCCATGGTTGTGTTGAACTCTGGAAGGGAGGAAGGAGGAAGGGGGGGAACCCGGGCTAAAGCGCTCCGGAGGCCTAGACCTCCGAGCACGTGGGCGCTCCCGCCCCCCTGCTGCAGGTGATGAGCCCGGATCCTCCAAGAGATCCGAGACACGGCTCTGCAGCCAGTCCATCCCACTTCCTCCGCTGCCTCCTCCAGCTGAACCAAAAGGCCATCCATGGCAGGGCTAAAGGTGGCCTGAAGCAAGGTGTGCGAAACAGACACCAAGCTCACACTCTTGCCGTCCAGCTAACTGACGCCCCCTCACAGAACCTCCCACCCTAAGGTGCAGCAAAACCCCACCTACACCAACCTCTACCAATCAGCTACCCCCCACTAACAATAACAAATCCCCCCTGGAGCTACCTTAACCCTTTCTGCTCTTCCTTCCCCCACTCTGGGCCTAGTCATGTATGCCCTGCGCTATTTCTTCTTTATTTCGCTACGGGCATTCCTTTCCTGGAATTGTTGCTTCTGTTTTACTCATTTCCTCTCTTCTAAGTCCTCATGCACACCAGAGGTTTGTACAGCGGTTGTTTTTGGCTTTTGACGTTTTTTTCTACAGCCAGTAAACCCCCCCCCCAGCATGTTATCCTGTGTGTCCATACACATAGACTGCAATCAATGTTTTTTGGCAGGGGTGCTTTTTGGCTGGAAAAAAAACCCAGGACTAGTGGGTTTCTAGAGAAGTTTTTTTTAGCTGTAAAAATGCTCTAATGCTGCAAAATGCGGTCAAACTAGTGTTTCTGGATGGAAAACCTAAAAAAACACAAACACAGAAAAACGCCACTAAATGCTAATACAAAAACGCTAAAAACCGCTGAAAAACTCATGTTTTTAACCACTTGACCTCCAGAGGATTTACCCCCCTTAATGACCAGGCCTCTTTTTGCTACTCAGCGCTGCACTAATTCAACTGATAATTGCGCGGTCATGCAATGCTGCACCCTAACGAAATTTACGTCCTTTTTTCACACAATTAGAGCTTTCTTTCGGTGTAATTTGATCACCTGTGCGCTTTTTATTTTTCACGCTATAAACAAAAAAAAAGCCAAAAATTTTGAAGAAAAACAATATTTTTTATTTTCAGCTATAAAAAATATATAGTAAACTCAAAGTTGGTTATAAATTTAGGCCAAAATGTATTCTGCTCCATGTTTTTGGTAAAAAAAATCCCAATAAGTGTATATTGATTGCTTTGTGTGAAAGTTATAGCGTCTACAAACTATGGTATAGATACTGCAATTTACGCCATTTTTCTGCTATACAGCGCTGCGCTAGTTTAACGGACAATTGCGCGGTCATGCAATACGATACATAAATGAAATTTACATCCTTTTTTTCCCCACAAATTGAGCTTTCTTTCAGTTGTATTTGATCGCCTTGTGCTTTAAAAAAAAAATCGCCTTGCACTTTAAAAAAAAAAGGCTGACAATTTTGAGGAAAAAAAAACAATATTTTGGACTTTTTGCTATAAAAACATGTCCAGTAAAAAAAAATGCAAAAATCAAATTTAGTCATAAATTTCTGCCAAAATGCATTCTGCGACATGTCTTTGCTAAAAAAAAACCCAATACGTGTAAATTAATTGGTTTACGTGAAAGTTATATTGTTTACAAATGGCGGGAAAGATACTGGGATTTTTAGGGTTTTTTTTATATAATAATATATATACTAATAATGGTGGCGATCAGCAAATTATGGCGGCGATCAGGGACTTATGGCATCGACCAGTGACTTATGGCGGGACTGCGGCTAACATTCTGACATTGGGGGGTACTGATTTGGGGTCACTGACATCCCCAAAAATACTAATACAGTGATCAGTGCAAAAAAAAAAAACACTGACACTGTACTAATGGCAATGGGGAGGAAGGGGTTAACTTTATTTTGCAGGGAAGGGTTATAGGAGTGAGGGGGAGTGTTTTACTAGGGGGCGGGGTGTGTACTGGGCGGGACAAGGCTGATCGAGAAAGAGAAACTGTTCTTTCTCGATCAGCTCATCCTCGAGCTGACAGGGAAGTGTCAGACAGCACAGCTACTGCAGCTGTGCTGCCTGTCACTGTTTGCCGCTGATCGCCGGGACATAGCCGCTAAGGACCGGCTGTGACCCGGCGACTGACATCTGCAGCGGTGAACCGTGGGAGAAATAGGGCGGCGGCGCGCCTCGCGCGCGCCCCCGATTTGTTTACAAAACACACGGTTTAAAACGTGGTTTTGCCTGTGAGTGCCGCCCTGCCGCCGTATATGTACAGTGGCTGGGCGGCATGCGGTTAACGTGACTTTACACAGCTAACATTAAAACACCCCGTGTGCATGGAGCCTATGAGCTCTGCCAGCTTCCACAGTGATGGCGTGCTGTCAGTACCATCTTTGCAATTGTCTGGTATATGCAGTTTCTTATCCCGAGCAGGAAAATTGATATTGGTCTCCTAGGTAAATGTAGACAACAAAAAAAACAAACAAAACCTATCATTAGGAATGCAATTATTTCATGAATTTAACCAATTCAATACCGGGCAATTTTACACCTTCCTGCCCAGGCCATTTTCCAGGTTTCAGCGCTCTCACACTTTGAATGACAATTGCGCGGTCATACAACCCAAACTAAAATTTTATCATTTTCTTCACACAACTAGAGCTTTCTTTTGGTGGTATTTAATCACCGCCGGGGATTTTATTTTTTGCTAAATTATCAAAAAAAGACCGAAAATTTTGAAAAAAAAACACGTTTTTCTTTGTTTCTGTTATAAAAGTTTGCAAATAAATAATTGTTCTTCATAAATTTAGGCCGAGATGTATGTCTTTGGTGAAAATAACCCAAATTAGGATGTATTTTTTAGTTTGTAGGAAAGAGTTCACAAACTATGGTATAGATCTGAATATTGATCAATCCTGAAGTACTGACAGCCAATCTAATTTCTTGAGGTCCAAGAATGTCAGAACAGTACAGATATCCCCCAAATGACCCCTTTTTGCAGAGTAGACAGTCCGACATACTTCATAAGAGGAATGGCAAGTTTTTTGAAGTTGTATTTTTTTTGTCATCATTTTTCGGAAAATGAAAAAATGCAAAAAATTATTTTCACTATTTTTTTTTTTTTACATACTGTCACCAGTGCAGTACATCATCATCATACTCAGATCTGTCATCGGCCATGTCCAAGGTACACGTCCGGTGACAGATCGCACCGCTGCGCGGCTCTGCAAGCGCGAAAAGTGCGCATGTGCTGGAGGACACCATTTGGCGTCCAACCCGGAAATCCAATACATTTTTCCGGCCGCCTTTTGGCTATTGGCCGGGCGTGTATTGGTTAAGGTTCTGAAGAACACATAATGTTACATTTGTTTGTGCCAAGATGTTGGACCCCACTGAGGCTTCATGGCCGCACAAGCAACCATCAAACATTGGTCTAATGCAATCATTTGAACACCTTGCTAGTACCAGGATGGACCCCTGTTTGCCTTCAGAACTGCCTTAATTCTTTGTGGCAGGAATGCGTATGCATCTTGGTTGCAGAGGCATAGCTTGAAGCTTGTGGGCCCAGATGCAAAAGTTGACTACTATCTGTAGCTTCCACTGTGCACCAAGATACTCCAAGTGGCTAAAGAATTATTTAAGATTTTTTTTACATAATGAAAGGGTTATTAAAAAGATTTTGGAGAAACTGTCCACATTTTGATATACCTCTTAAATTCTTTTAAATACCCTGGAGCAGGAGTAGACAACCTTTGAAAGGTGGAGATCTACCTGAACAACATGAAAGAGATCAAAGATCACTGGGATTTGGAGATTTGGCTAGGCCACTCCAGGACCTTAATTTGCTTTTTCTTGAGCCACTCCTTTGTTGCCTTGGCCATGTGTTTTGGGTCAATGTCATGCTGGAACATCCATCCACGACCCATTTTCAATGCCCTGGCTGAGGGAAGAAGGTTTTCACCCAAGATTTGATGGTACATTGCCCCGTCCATCGTCCTTTGATGCAGTGCATTTGTCCTGTCCCCTTAGCAGCAAAACACCCCAAAGCAGAATGTTTCCACCACCATGTTTGACAGTTGGGATGGTGTTCTTGGGGTCACAGGCAGCATTCCTCCTCCTCCAAACACGGCGAGTTGAGTTGATGCCAAAGAGCTTGATTTTGGTCTCATCTGACCACAACACTTTCAACCAGTCCTCCTCTGCATCATTAAGATGTTCAGTGGCGAACTTCAGACGAGTCTGGACATGCGCTTTCTTGAGCAGAGGGACCTTCCGGGCACTGCAGGATTTCAATCCTTGATAATCCTCTGATAATTTCTTCCTGCATTCTAGAGCTTTTGCTACATTTCTCACCTCTTTGCCACTATCCCCCACAGTAATTCCATTCTTCTACTAGATGTCCTCAGTCTTCTGGGTGAAATGAAGTATGGTGTCATTCAACTTGGAAGACTGAGGACATACTATGAGTGCAGGGAGTCATAAACCCACAACAGCCTGCACTCAGTGTAATGATGCAAACTCTGCCTCTGATGGCAATATGTTCTGCATCTCCAAGGATCACCCATTGCTGGGAAAACATCAGAAGAAGTCCTTGCCTTCCACATGACTAGATGAAGACTGGAAAAAAATAAATAATTAAAAAAAAAAAATATATATATATATATATATATATACACACACACAGTATTTCACAGAAGTGAGTACACCCCTCACATTTTTGTAAATATTTTATTATATCTTTTCATGTGACAACACTGAAGGAATGACACTTTGATACAATGTAAAGTAGTGAGTGTACATCTTGTATAATAGTGTAAATATGCTGTCCCCTCATAATACCTCCACACAGAGATTAATGTCTAAACCGCTGGCAACAAAAGTGAGTACAAAAGTGAAAATGTCCAAATTGGGCCCAAAGTGTCAATATTTTGTGTGGCCACCATTATTTTCCAGCACTGCTGTGACGGGAGTCACTTTGGGTGGGGGGTCCATGGAACACAGCTCACTTTGGAGAGGTGGGGAGACCCCTGTCTCAGCTCCCCATATTCCTATAATGTGTAAGTCACCCTGTGCCTGTTAGGGTTACAGGGTGATCTGTCCTAATATTGGGATGGGGTGGGGGGTTGTTCATTGTTTAATGCCATGTGATTGCATCACATTGTTCTATTGTGTGTCTTGCTTGGGAGCAAACTATTATGGGATGCATGTGTTTGTGTATTGGCTTGGTGGGGGGGGGGGGTGTCTTCAGCAGCCCTCTCTTCTGATGGGACTGTCTGGTATGTCTCCTGTTACTAAAGGTAGATTGCCCCGCCCTATGTCATTATGCAGGGAGGGGGGTTGTTCCCTTGAATGTATATATCTTGTATCTGTGTTAAAATAATCTATTTCCTGGTTTTACTTCAAGATTGGTGTCGTGTAGTCTTGTATGGTCTGCTGTGGTGTCTGTGGTCGGTGTTCGGATGGGGAAGCAGTATCCTAAGGGAAGTACCCAAGTGCAGGCGGGGTCCGATTCCATTACAACTGCCTTAACCCTTTTGGGCATGGAGTTCACCAGAGCTTCACAGGTTGCCACTGGAATCCTCTTCCACTCCTCCATGATGACATCACGGAGCTGGTGGATGTTAGAGACCTTGCACTCCTCCACCTTGCGTTTGAGGATGCCCCACAGATGCTCAATAGGGTTTAGGTCCGGAGACATGCTTGGCCAGTCCATCACCTTTACCCTCAGCTTCTTTAGCAAGGAAGAGGTTGTCTTGGAGATGTGTTTGGGGTCATTATCATGTTTTAATACTGCCCTGCGGCCCAGTCTCCGAAGGGAGGGGATCATGCTCTGCTTCAGTATGTCACAGTACATGTTGGCATTCATGGTTCCCTCAAGGAACTGTAGCTCTCCAGTGCCGGCAGCACTCATGCAGCCCCAGACCATGCCACTCCCACCACCATGCTTGACTGTAGGCAAGATACACTTGTCTTTGTACTCCTCATCTGGTTGCCGCTACACATGCTTGACACCATCTGAACCAAATCAGTCTATCTTGGTCTCATCAGACCACAGGACATGTTTCCAGTAATGCATGTGCTTAGTCTGCTTGTCTTCAGCAAAATGTTTGAGGGCTTTCTTGTGCATCAACTTTAGAAGAGGCTTCCTTCTAGGACGACAGACATGCAGACCAATTTGATGCAGTGTGCGGAGTATGGTCTGAGCACTGACAGGCTCAACCTCAGGGTCAACAATTCTTTTTTTCAGATTCTCAGAGAGTTCTTTGCCATGAGGTGACATGTTGAACTTCCAGTGACCAGTATGAGAGAGTGAGAACGATAACACCAAATTTAAGACACCTGCTCCCCATTCACACCTGAGACCTTGTAACACTAACAAGTCACATGACACCGGGGAGGGAAAATGGCTAATTGAGCCTATTTTGGACATTGTCACTTAGAGGTGTGCTCACTTTTCTTGCCAGCAGTTTAGACATTAATGGCTGTGTGTTGAGTTATTTTGAGGTGACAGCAAATTTACATGTTATACAAGCTGTACGCTCACTATGTCACATTGTAGCAAAGTGTAATTTCTTCAGTGTTGTCACATGAAAAGATATAATAAAATCTTTACAAAAATGTGAGGGGTGGACTGACAACTCATGGGGCCCCCGGGCAATAGAGGATCATGGGGCCCCTGTGTCCTTGCCAAAACTCAAAAAAGCCTATGAAAAAGGTACCAGGGGCATCTCATGGGGCCCCCTACTGACCCCGAGTTTCCAAATGGTTAGTCCAACTCACTTCTGTGAGAATATATATATATATATATATATATATATATATATATATATAGACACAGGTGAAACTCGCAAAATTAGAATATCGTTCAAAAGTTCATTTATTTCAGTAATGCAACTTAAAAGGTGAAACTAATATATGAGATAGACTCATTACATGCAAAGCAAGATAGTCCAAGCCGTGATTTGTCATAATTGTGATGATTATGGCTTACAGCTCATGAAAACCCCAAATCCACAATCTCAGAAAACTAGAATATTGTGAAAAGGTGCAATATTCTCGGCTCAAAGTGTCCCACTCTAATCAGCTAATTAAGCTACAACACCTGCAAAGGGTTCCTGAGCCTTTAAATGGTCTCTCAGTCTGGTTCAGTAGGAATCACAATCATGGGAAAGACTGCTGACCTGACAGTTGTGCAGAAAACCATCATTGACACCCTCCATAAGGAGGGAAAGCCTCAAAAGGTAATTGCAAAAGAAGTTGGATGTTGGATGTTGGCTGTATCAAAGCACATTAATAGAAAGTTATGTAGAAGGGAAAAGTGTGGAAGAAAAAGATGCACAAGCAGCAGGGATGACTGCAACCTGGAGAGGATTGTCAGGAAAAGGCCATTCAAAAGTATTGGGGACTCTCACAAGGAGTGGACTGAGGCTGGAGTCCTCAAGAGCCACCACACACAGATGGATCCTGGACATGGGCTTCAAATGTCGTATTCCTCTTGTCAAGCCTGAACAACAAACAATTTCAGAAGCCTCTTACCTGGGCTAAAGAAAAACAGACCTGGTCTGTTGCTCAGTGGTCCAATGTCTTCTTTTCTGATGAGAGCAACTTTTGGAAACCAAGGACCCAGAGTATGGAGGAAGAATGGAGAGGCACACGCTGCAAGATGCTTGAAGTCCAGTGTGAAGTTTCCACAGTCTGTGTTGATTTGGGGAGCCATGTCATCTGCTGGTGTTGGTCCACTGTGCTTCATTAAGTCCAGGGTCAATACAGCCGTCTACGAGGAGATTTTGGAGCACTTCATGCTTCCTTCTGCAGACGAGCTTTATGGGGATGCTGACTTCATTTCCAGCAGGACTTGGCACCTGCCCACACTGCCACAAGCACCAAAACCTGGTTCAATGACCGTGGGATTACTGTGCTTGATTGGCCAGCAAACTCGCCTGACCTGAACCCCATAGAGAATCTATGGGGCATTGCCAAGAGAAAGATGAGAGACATGAGACCGAACAATGCAGAAGAGCTGAAGGCCGCTATTGAAGCATCCTGGTCTTCCATAACACCTCAGCAGTGCCACAGGCAGATAGCTTCCATGCCACGCCGCATTGAGGCAGTAATTGCTGCAAAAGGGGCCCAAACCAAGTACTGAGTACATATGCATGCTTATACTTTTCAGAGGTCCGATATTGTTCTATGTACAATACTTGTTTTATTGATAGCATGTAATATCTAATTTTCTGAGATTGTGGATTTGGGGTTTTCATGATCTGTAAGCCATAATCATCACACATGATGACAAATTACAGCTTGAACTATCTTGCTTTGCATGTAATGAGTGTATCTCAGATATTAGTTCGCCTTTTAAGTTGCATTACTGTAATAAATTAACTTTTGCACAATATTCAAATTTTTCGAGTTTCACCTATATATATATATATATATATATATATATATATATATATATATATATATATATGGCTTTTTTTCAGCAGGAACACGGGAGAATGCAGTTCTGGCACCTCCCAGCACTGTTGAGATTTCATAGCAAATTGTTAATATTTTCAGGATTGTTTCACATTCATATAGATTTTAATATTTGTATAAATAAAGTGTTATATGTGAAAACGCCAATATAAATGAAATAACTCAAGCACTTACTATGGTGAATAAAAAACAAAAAATACACATATATATATATATATATAATAATGTAGCCGCTAGTGCACACAACCCATGTCTCAGTGGGGCAATTAATAAGGTGAAGAAAAAATGCTGCGCTACATCAAAAAAAAATGCACACTGCGTGAGGTGAGCAGATATATGGCGGAGGATGTTTTCTCACTGGAATTTGTGAAAGCTGCACATAGTTACATACAGTTACATAGTCTGGCTGAAAAAAGACAAAAGTCCATCCAGTTCAACCATAGAAAAAAAAAAAAAGTTATAATCCTACACCCACAGTTGATCCAGAGGAAGGCAAAAAAACCCAGCAATGCATGATCCAATTTGCTCCTGCTGTGAAAACGTTATCCACATGAGGGTTTACAGAAGAACACTATTTTGATTGGACTTGAGTTTATAATGACTGTTTTGGTTGATTCAATTATTATTCTTTGTTTTGGTTTGGGTGATTTTTGGTTTTCGGTTTTAATTTCTTATTTTTCAAATTTTTTGATGCATAGGTATTGTGCATTTTTTTCATGTAGCGCAGCATTTTTTTCACCTTTATTCTTAAAGTGTTATATGTGGTTTTAAAACAATTTTTGTCTCTGCCTGTACCTGCAAAGTCTGGACATTTGAAAAAAAAATATTTTTTCTGATGATGTCTTGAAATTACAGATGCTATACTGCGGTGGTCCCTTTTTCTTTTTGTGCAAAAAATATATATTTTTTTTAAAAGTCAGTGAAAGGATGTATTTTGCATGAGCAATTTATGCAAATAAATACACTCGTGTTTAGCGATGTGACTGTACTAAGGGGAAAAAACTTTCCTACGTGACAAATTTTAATTTCCAGCTTACTATACGTATTATTCCATTACGTATATGTTCCATCCTTTTATATATTTACATAGGTAATATGTTGCTCAGAAGGCTTTGCTGGTTATAATCTGGGGTAAACATCTGCGCAAATTACAAAATGTCACTTTAGTTAAAGCATAAGAAGTCATTTTTTCTAATTTCACCATATTAAATGATGTGATTGGGGAGACAACAAAAAGCTAAAAGTCATAAAATGCACAATCCGCAGATCACTGATAAAAAAATGCTCTGGGGCTCAGATGTTCAAATAGCTGTTTTAAAGGATACATTGAAGTGGTTGTGAACCTCAGCCATGAGTTTTGAACAAAGCATATCCCTCTATAGTGTGTTCTTGTCTAAATCCAGTGTGCTAAGGGGGTTATTTACTAAAACTGGAGAGTGCAAAATCTGGAGCAGCGCTGCATAGAAACCAATCAGATTCCAGGTTTTATTGCCAAAGCTTAACTGAACAAGCTGAAGTTTTTAGTAAATCTCCCCCTAAGTGTCATTTCTGCCCGCTGCCTCCTTCCTATATCTATCTCATGAGTCACTTCTGACAAGCTTTCCTGACACCAAGAGATAAAAAGGTGACGGGGCAGGGAGCTCCAGCACAAAGCCTATGATTGACAGCCTCAGCTCTATTCCTGTGTGCTGTGTGGAGGGGAGTGTGTATCTTCCCTCCCATCAGCTCTCAGAGCTCTCCTCACTGAGCTCTGCAGAGTGTAACTTCAGCTCTCCACCCCCTTTTTTCTGACAGCTCAGACAAGCACTCTGACCATGCACTCTGCCATGCAGACTACTGCAGTATTTACAGTGCATCCAGAAAGTATTCACAGCGCTTAACTTTTGCCACATTTTGTTATGTTACAGGCAGGGGCGGACTGACAACTCATGGGGCCCCCGGGCAATAGGGAATCATGGGGCCCCTGTGTCCTTGCCCAAACTCAAAAAAGCCTATGAAAAAGGTACCAGGGGTATCTCATGGGGCCCCCTACTGACCCCGGGCCCTCGGGCAGTACCCGAGTTTCCAAATGGTCAGTCCACCCCTGGTTACAGCCTTGTTCCAAAATGGATTAAATTCATTTTTTTCCTCAACATTCTACAAACAATACCCTATAATGACAACGTGAAAGATGTTAATTTTGAAATCTTTGCAATTTAATAAAAAGAAGAGAAAAAAAAACACATTTACATAAGTATTCACAGCCTTTGCCATGACACTCAGAATTGAGCTCTGATACATCCTGTTCCCACTGGTCATCCTTGAGATGTTTCCACAACTTGACTGGAGTCCACGTGTGGGAAATTCAGTTGATTGGACTACGGTGATCGCCCAGGAACAGTGACAGGGGAGAGGTCTGTGTGAAAACACAGATCTCTCCATTGTCAGTAACGACATGCTTCTTTGTACTGTATTGCTCTGCGTAGCAGAGCAATACAAAGCAGCATGCTTCCCTAGTAAAGCACACACTATGTAAAACACAACACAGCACACATTTAACCCTTTGATCGCACCACATGTTAACCCCTTCCTGCCCAGTGTCATTAGTACCTTGTCAGTACTTTTTATTAGCACTGATCACTGTATTGGTGTCACTGGGGATGTCAGTGGCAGTTAGTCAGTTCCCCCGTTAGTGTCAGAATGCCCGCCACAGTCCTGCTATAAGTCACTGATCGCCACCATTACTAGTATTAAAAAAAAAAATTCCACTATATATACCGCCATTTGTAGGCGTTATAACTTTCATGTAAACCAATGAATTTACATGTATTGGGATTTTTTTCTGCAAAAATGTAGCAGAATACATTTTGCCCTAAATTTATGACAAAATTTAATTTATTAAAAATTTTTTACTGGATGTTTTATAGCAAAAAGTCAAAAAATATTGGGGGTTTTTTCTAAACATTTTTTTTCGATTATAGCACAAAAAGCGTTGCATGACCGCACAATTGTTAGACAAAGTAACGATGCAAAAAATGGCCTGCTCAGGAAGGGGGGGTAAATCCTCTGGAGGGTAAGTGGTTAACCATGCACCTTAAGCCCCTCCCACTTAACAGTTTGTCCACAACCAATGTGTGTGCTGTAGGTAAACATTTCCATAAAGTGCCCCTCAAGTTCTAAAGTTAGGAGGTGTGGAAAAACTATAATGGTTCCCTTTAACTCTGTTCGTTATTTTGTCCCATCAGAGAGTATGGAAGTATGTAGTCAGCCATCACTGACCTTTCCTTCTGAAAATGCCAGTTTCTTTTCTATTAAAGAATAACTTCACTACCCCCACTTTTTTTTTTTATCTGTCATGCAATTTTGTCATCGATTCACAGACTCACCTACCCAGCATATCCAGAGTCGTCCTGCTGCAATTCACTGCTCAGATCTTACAGCCAAGGTCCTGCACCGCCATCTTGGTCCAACTCTGTTATTGATTGTTGGCTGCCTCTTCTGGGTTTATCTAAAAAAAGATAAGAGCCAATGGAAGGAGTGCCAGACCAAAGGATAAAAAAATCCAAATTAATTTATTGGTTTACGCAAAAAAAACCAAAAAAAAAAAAACAACCAATGAGATTTCGGGGTCATAGAAAACTTCCCCTTCATCAGGGATTCAGTTAAAATAGGAACCTGAAAAGGACTCAAAATAGGGTTTTCCTGTGTGAATCTATGTAAGGAAGCTAAATGCTGGATCAGAAGAGTTACTGACCCGCAGTATCTGCATGGGCAATCAAGTGTCAGGGCGCCATTCAGAACAAAGGTGAGCATGTGCTGAGAAGATGGCAGAACAAAGATGTGCATGTGCTGAGATCTGATATAATTGCCAATACTGTACGTGGCCATGCTCTTTAAGGCGTGCACACTGGCGCACGTTCACACCAGGGGCGGACTGACCATTTGGAAACTCGGGCACTGCACGAGGGCCCGGGGTCAGTAGGGGGCCCCATGAGATGTCCCTGGTACCTTTTTCATAGGCTTTTTTGAGTTTGGGCAAGGACACAGGGGCCCAATGATCCCCTATTGCCCAGGGGCCCCATGTCAGTCCGCCCCTGGTTCACACACATCTGCTGCCAGTACTGGTGCCAAACACTCTATATAAGAACAGTGGCTGGATGATCTTCAGCTACCAGGACTCCTTTCTCCTGTGTACAGGATTAGCTATTACCGACCTGGCTTGCCTCTGGACCGTCCTGCTACCTGTCTCCTGGTTTGACCCCAGCTTGCTCTAAGGACTCTGCTTCTTTTGTTCAACTGTGTATGGCTCTGGCTTGCTCCTCTGACTACTCTTCTGCTAGTTCCACTGGAGTCCTGTGGGTGATCTCAGCTCTGTTCTTGACCACGCTCCAGCCCACCCCTGGGCTTGGATCCTGTGCATGACCATCCTGACTACGCTTCCTCAGTCCGGTCCTGCCAGCCTGATCTTGCTTCTTCCTCGGGTGTCATTTCTCTGGTCACTGTCTTGGACCTAATAAATGGCAAAATAAGTGAGCGCTAAAGGTAAAGTCAGCAGCTGTGCACCGCAAGGTACCATATAAAACCTTCAAAGTAATAGAGTAAAGTAAGGTGCAGCGCTAAATAATTATATATCAAGAATATTCTAAAATCACCATAAACAATGAATATCCCCTCCTCAAAAAAAAAACTACACTCCCTCAGCCTCAGAGATTCTGCTCTCTCCTGGGTCTCATCCTACCTGTCACAACGCTCCTTCAGCGTTACCTATAATGCTATCACCTCCCCCTCACTCCCCCTCTCTGTTGGGGTCCCTCAAGGCTCTGTCCTTGGGCCCCTTCTCTTCTCCATCTGCACCTCCTCCCTTGGCCAACTCATACACTCTCACGGCTTCAACTATCACCTCTATGCCGACGACACACAAATCTATCTCTCAACCCCCCACCTCACCCCCCCTCGGTCTCCGCCCAAATCACACACCTACTGAGCGACATATCAGATTGGATGTCGCTCCACTTCCTTAAACTGAACCTCTCCAAAACCGAGTTTCTTTTCTTCCCCCCAGCCCGGACACCACCCCCCATTGACTTCTCCATCACATCCAACAACGTCACCATCAAACCCGCCCCGCAGGCCAGAGTACTTGGTGTCATTCTGGACTCCAACCTATCCATCCAGCCCCAAGTCCAATCTTTAACTAACTCATGCAGACTCCACCTCTGCAACATCGCCAAAATCCGCACGTTCCTAACCCCAGAAACCACTAAACAGCTCATCCACTCCCTCATCATATCACGACTCGACTACTGCAACTCCCTCCTTACTGGCCTGCCTCGCCGCTGGGTATCCCCGCTTCAGTCCATCCTGAATACGGCTGCCAGACTCATTCACCTTTCCAACCGCTCCATCTCCGCCACCCCCCTCTGCCAATCCCTCCACTGGCTTCTGATTGCGCAACGGATCAAATTCAAAATCCTAACACTGACGTACAAAGCTGTCCACCATACTGCCCCGTACTACATCACTGACCTAATATCAAATTACCACCCAGCACGCACACTCCGCTCCTCACAAGACCTCCTTCTCTCTAGTTCCCTGGTCTCCTCCTCCCATGCCCGCCTTTAGGACTTCTCCAGGGTGTCACGCATCTTCTGGAACTCCCTGCCCCAACCCATCAGATTATCACCTACTCTCCTCTCCTTTAGGCGCACCCTGAAAACACATCTCTTCAGGGAAGCCTACCCCACCCCCTGCTAACTTGCCGACTTCCTCCACTCTTCCTACCACTCCATCCCCCACAGCTATCTCCTCCTGTACCACTATCCCCTCCCTCCTAGATTGTAAGCTCCAATGAGCAGGGCCCTCGATCCCCTCATGTTTTGCATTGCATTGGTATTGTTCTGTCACATGTTCTGTCCCCCTTTGTAATGTACAGCGCTGAGCGAACTATTGGCGCTTTATAATTACTGTATAATAATAATAATATGTGACATAGGTGCAATAACAGATGTTACTCAATGGTAACTAATAACGTGAAAGAGTATTGCACACAACAAAGTCCAATATAAAAGTGTACACAAGATCCCAATTGATCTTCAAAATCCAGTGGCTGGATCCGTGGGTAAGGTGATAGGTGTGTAAAGATTGCGTACTCACCAGATACACAATCCAAATGCGCATATAACAAGTAACCACAGGACATCAAGGATCCTAATAGGTCTGGTCAGATCAGGTCAGACATCCCCTCACTGCCTAGAAATGCTGCCACACATGGAAAGGCACACACGTCCTTCCTCTCCGGAGTGTCGCTGCCTTCTGAGTCAGAATAAAAATATTATTATCACCACATTATATTATCTATATATATGACCCCCATGACATAGGGGCTATGCATTGAATATCACAGTGACAGTTGTAAAGGTAAAGAGAAGTGTATGACTTGAAAAATGTTATTGAAAAACCACATCCAGATTCTTTATGACTGCTTGTCTACTGCGTGTCTCAACCACAAGCTTAAGCAGCTTTAGTACTGATCTTACACCAAAGTATACACTTTAAACAATCTGGATAAATGTATCTAAACCCAAGAACAAAAATGTAATATACTGCAGCTTACCAGACATTAAATGTTGTGGCTGCATTTGTTTTCTTTTTTTTCTCCAGAATATGAGGGGCTTTCACCATCCCTGTGTGTATTTTTTAGATAGAAGAATTTAACAGGAGGAATACATTGGAATACGTAACTGTGTGCTGCAAAAATCAAAATTCCATGGCTCCACCATTAGCTCTCATGTCTACCCCCTTAGCTCTTTCCAACATCAGCCTCCACTCCAACATCGGCTCACTCCATACCCCTCCACCATCATCACACCACCTCCCACCCACCCATAAACCTCATTTTTCAACTACCGTAAACTACTTCCCCTCCACCCTACGTTATGACCCATAAACCTAATTTTTCAACTACCGTAAACTCCTTCCCCTCCACCCTACGTTATGACCCATAAACCTAATTTCTCAACCATCGTGAACTCCTTCCCCTCCACCATATGTTCAGACCCATAAACCTAATTTCTCAACCATCGTGAACTCCTTCCCCTCCACCGTATGTTCAGACCCATAAACCTAATTTCTCAACCATCGTGAACTCCTTCCCCTCCACCGTATGTTCAGACCCATAAACCTAATTTCTCAACCATCGTGAACTCCTTCCCCTCCACCGTATGTTCAGACCCATAAACCTAATTTCTCAACCATCGTGAACTCCTTCCCCTCCACCATATGTTCAGACCCATAAACCTAATTTCTCAACCATCGTGAACTCCTTCCCCTCCACCGTATGTTCAGACCCATAAACCTAATTTCTCAGTCATCGTGAACTCCTTCCCCTCCACCATATGTTCAGACCCATAAACCTAATTTCTCAACCATGGTGAACTCCTTCCCCTCCACCATATGTTCAGACCCATAAACCTAATTTGTCGACCATTGTGAACTCCTTCCCCTCCACGATATGTTCTGACCCATAAACCTAATTTCTCAACCATCGTGAACTCCTTCCCCTCCACCATATGTCCAGACCCATAAACCTAATTTCTCGACCATGGTGAACTCCTTCCCCTCCACCGTATGTTCAGACCCATAAACCTAATTTCTCGACCATGGTGAACTCCTTCCCCTCCACCGTATGTTCAGACCCATAAACCTAATTTTCGACCATGGTGAACTCCTTCCCCTCCACCGTATGTTCAGACCCATAAACCTAATTTCTCGACCATCGTGAACTCCTTCCCCTCCACCGTATGTTCAGACCCATAAACCTAATTTCTCGACCACCGTGATCTCCTTCCCCTCCACCATATGTTCAGACCCATAAACCTAATTTCTCGACCATCGTGAACTCCTTCCCCTCCACCATATGTTATGACCCATAAACCTAATTTCTCAACCATCGTGAACTCCTTCCCCTCCACGATATGTTCTGACCCATAAACCTAATTTCTCAACCATCGTGAACTCCTTCCCCTCCACCATATGTTATGACCCATAAACCTAATTTCTCAACCATCGTGAACTCCTTCCCCTCCACCATATGTTATGACCCATAAACCTAATTTCTCAACCATCGTGAACTCCTTCCCCTCCACCATATGTTCAGACCCATAAACCTAATTTCTCAATCATCGTGAACTCCTTCCCCTCCACCATATGTTCAGACCCATAAACCTAATTTCTCAACCATCGTGAACTCCTTCCCCTCCACCGTATGTTCAGACCCATAAACCTAATTTCTCAACCATCGTGACCTCCTTCCCCTCCACCGTATGTTATGACCCATAAACCTAATTTCTCAACCATGGTGAACTCCTTCCCCTCCACCGTATGTTCAGACCCATAAACCTAATTTCTCAACCATGGTGAACTCCTTCCCCTCCACCGTATGTTCAGACCCATAAACCTAATTTCTCGACCATCGTGAACTCCTTCCCCTCCACCGTATGTTCAGACCCATAAACCTAATTTCTCGACCATCGTGAACTCCTTCCCCTCCACCGTATGTTCAGACCCATAAACCTAATTTCTCGACCATGGTGAACTCCTTCCCCTCCACCGTATGTCCAGACCCATAAACCTAATTTCTCGACCATGGTGAACTCCTTCCCCTCCACCGTATGTTCAGACCCATAAACCTAATTTCTCGACCATGGTGAACTCCTTCCCCTCCACCGTATGTTCAGACCCATAAACCTAATTTTCGACCATGGTGAACTCCTTCCCCTCCACCGTATGTTCAGACCCATAAACCTAATTTCTCGACCATCGTGAACTCCTTCCCCTCCACCGTATGTTCAGACCCATAAACCTAATTTCTCGACCACCGTGATCTCCTTCCCCTCCACCATATGTTCAGACCCATAAACCTAATTTCTCGACCACCGTGAACTCCTTCCCCTCCACCGTATGTTCAGACCCATAAACCTAATATCTCAACCATCGTGAACTCCTTCCCCTCCCCCGTATGTTCTGACCCATAAACCTAATTTCTCAACCATCGTGAACTCCTTCCCCTCCACCGTATGTTCAGACCCATAAACCTAATTTCTCAACCATCGTGAACTCCTTCCCCTCCACCGTATGTTCAGACCCATAAACCTAATTTCTCAACCATCGTGAACTCCTTCCCCTCCACCGTATGTTATGACCCATAAACCTAATTTCTCAACCATGGTGAACTCCTTCCCCTCCACCGTATGTTCAGACCCATAAACCTAATTTCTCAACCATCGTGAACTCCTTCCCCTCCACCGTATGTTCAGACCCATAAACCTAATTTCTCAACCATCGTGAACTCCTTCCCCTCCACCGTATGTTCAGACCCATAAACCTAATTTCTCAACCATCGTGAACTCCTTCCCCTCCACCGTATGTTCAGACCCATAAACCTAATTTCTCAACCATCGTGAACTCCTTCCCCTCCACCGTATGTTCAGACCCATAAACCTAATTTCTCAACCATCGTGAACTCCTTCCCCTCCACCGTATGTTCAGACCCATAAACCTAATTTCTCAACCATCGTGAACTCCTTCCCCTCCACCGTATGTTCAGACCCATAAACCTAATTTCTCAACCATCGTGAACTCCTTCCCCTCCACCGTATGTTCAGACCCATAAACCTAATTTCTCAACCATCGTGAACTCCTTCCCCTCCACCGTATGTTCAGACCCATAAACCTAATTTCTCAACCATGGTGAACTCCTTCCCCTCCACCGTATGTTCAGACCCATAAACCTAATTTCTCAACCATGGTGAACTACTTCCCCTCCACCGTATGTTCAGACCCATAAACCTAATTTCTCAACCATGGTGAACTCCTTCCCCTCCACCGTATGTTCAGACCCATAAACCTAATTTCTCAACCACCGTGATCTCCTTCCCCTCCACCATATGTTCAGACCCATAAACCTAATTTCTCAACCATCGTGAACTCCTTCCCCTCCACCATATGTTATGACCCATAAACCTAATTTCTCAACCATGGTGAACTCCTTCCCCTCCACCGTATGTTCAGACCCATAAACCTAATTTCTCAACCACCGTGATCTCCTTCCCCTCCACCATATGTTCAGACCCATAAACCTAATTTCTCAACCATCGTGAACTCCTTCCCCTCCACCATATGTTATGACCCATAAACCTAATTTCTCAACCATCGTGAACTCCTTCCCCTCCACAATATGTTCTGATTTCCAGCCCCAGCAAGATCTCTAGCTTCCTTCCCTGCAAAGAACCTCTCAGTCAACACGAAGTGAGAATAAAACATGAAACCATACAGAAGTCATATATCACCATATTGTTCAATCAGCTCATATCTGTGAAAGATGGAACTGTGGTTGGGCATATTTTAGTGACTTTCAAACAATATCCTAGACCAGTGATTTTCAACCTTTTTTCAGTCAAGGCACCCTTTTAGAATTGTACACAATCCTGAGGCACACTAGTCTGAGGGTTTGCTCACACAAAGAGGTACGTCTGAGCATGAGGGCTTTTTTGCGTGTTCCCACATATTGCATTTTTTTTAACAAAAAGACAGAATTTTTATTGAATAAAAAAAAAACAAAACAGAAATCTAACAGTACAAATAAATGAGTGGCGTAAAGAGTATACAGGAATGGATAATAAATAGTATAAACCTCCTGTGCTCAAAGAGTGAATAAATAAATACTCAATAATGGCTGCTGACACCCACAACTTATTACCTATAAGTGATAAATGCTAAATAAACAAAAATTGGTGTTGCGCTCTTGTAAAATAAAATATACAAATAATAAATAAGTGGAATCAAATTAATGAATTAAATAGTGACCTAATCCCCTTTGGGGTATAAGTGACAGAAAACACAAAAAATACACAGTGAGTGAAAATTATAAATCCGTGGTCTCAAATTTAGACCCAATGTGATCTAACCGTACACAATAAAGTGCTCACAAATGCCCAGATCCTAATTAGGAACAGTGATTGACCATGATTTGTTCATCAAAATATGGTGACACACACACGTGATCCCAGCACTGGGGGATAGATGTTCCAAAATTCGTGAAAAAGTGCTCAGTGATACCAACAAACACTCCAAATTAATGTATTGCAGAATCAATTCTCACAATTATTTTCCCCAAAACAAAAAACATCAAAAACAATATTAAACCAAATTAATCTTATGAATAATATATTGCAATGTATAAAAAAAAGTCCAATAAAATTAGTGTAACACCAGTGTCCACAAATTTAAAGCATGCAGGTGATGCTGTGGATGTGCCTTGCAGCCGCTGGTGATGAATCCAAAATAGCTGAATTGCCTCCTCACCTCCTTACCATGACCCTAAAAGGGCCAAACAGCTTTTGGGATCACACCTGGATCCTTCAAGAACGGATTTCCCTCAGCAATATTCTCCAAAGCAGTAAACCTCACATCAGAATTATGCATTTAACCTTTCAGACTGGGTCAGCTCCAACTCCCCTTTAGCTATATATTAATATAGCCAACCTTCGTATCTGGCAGACAGTGAGCATGGTGTCTCCATTGTGTCAATCCACTGAATCTTCTTCCATAGCCCTGGATGGACTGATTATAAGACACGTTTTATCCCAAGAAATATTTTCGCTGTCTGCTCTGTCATAGATTCTGCGGCGGAAGATGAGAGGTGACTAATCTGCTAGTGTCAATCGATAACTTCAGGCTTTGCAGTCTATCTATATATTACAACCAACGGAAAATTCACCAGGCCTTACTTCATCACGTATATACAGTGGTTCATAGTCCACATCAGGGGCGGACTGACAACTCACGGGGCCCCCGGGCAATAGGGGATCATGGGGCCCCTGTGTCCTTGGCCAAACTCAAAAAAGCCTATGAAAAAAGTACCAGGGGCATCTCATGGGGCCCCCTACTGACCCCGGGCCCTTGGGCAGTGCCCGAGTTTCCAAATGGTCAGTCCGCCCCTGGTCCACATGTTGTGGTGGAGAAACCATGTAAAGCAGGGCCTTGCTACCTACATCATTTACTTCATCAAGGACATCTACAGGGACTCCTTCATATATAATTTGCCTAGTGTGGATGTGTACCACTCACATGTGCCTAAGAGGGGTTGTATTGTCTATATAGATATCATTGGGGCTCTAATCCTCCCCATATCTAATAATAATAATTTTTTACCCACATTGCCTTTTATGGGCTAAGGGTTATATCTCTTCCATATGGTGACTACATTAGCCATTTTGCATAGCGTGTTACCATAATACCTGATGGTACAATTTTTTGAAATACCTCCTACTGGTAGTGTAACCAATGTGACAGTGCTGCAAATGCTTTAGACAGGTATTTGTCATTGCCTATGCAGCACATCCATATTTAGACTGGTCTTGATGTGGTTTCAATGTGGTTTTAGGTCTGAGAGTATTATCTCATACTGAGGTGATGGTGAACCGGGGTAATTACTCTATTGTCTACTATTAATGTTTAATAAAGCATAATTTTTGGAAATTATTCTGAGTATCGTATTCTGTCCAAAATGTAGCCGCTTTCTTGTGAATCTCTTTTCACAACTTCTCCTTTTGTATGCATATTTTTTGGCTACTGGACGGAAGCCATCTATCGGGTGATACAGTAAATAACTATATGAACCTCTACCCCTTATTTTTCATTATCCATTTGCAGTCTATCTGCCTGCGCTTGGCAAATGACAAGGAAGTTCCGAGCTTGGAGTCATACAGGAATGGTAGACAACCAGGGGCGGACTGACCATTCGAATACTCGGGTACTGTCCAAGGGCCCGGGGTCAGTAGGGGGCCCATGAGAAGCCCCTGGTACCTTTCATTGGCTTTTTCATAGGCTTTTTTGGGTGTTGGGGCCCCATCATCCCCTATTGCCTGGGGGCCCCATGAGTTCTCAGTCCGCCCCAATAGACAACCATTAACCTCCCTGGCGGTATTCCCAAGTGTAGCTCGGGGTAAAGTTTCAGTACCACAAGCGGTAACCTCAAGCTACACTCGGGCTTCACTCCCGCGATGCGTCCCCTGCAGCGTCCCCGGCCATCTCCTCCGGCCAATGCCGGCATCCAGCTTCAGTGTTCCTGTCCCTGTGACGTCGGGACGTGCAGGGGCCGGAACCGGCAGCAAATTTTCAAATTTAAAAACTGTAATTTGTTTGTAAACGAATTTTACATAGTGAAACATTGCTGTTTCAAACCATTTCACATACATTTTGTCCTGAGTGATTTGTCCTGTGCCCTGCCTGCATTTTGACTGTTCTTTCTGCCTGGAAACTGAGAAATGTCCATGGCATCCAAAAAGCGCCCCTTTAGGTCAAAATCGGTTTTAGACCAGCTAGAGAACAGCGATAGTAAATCAGAACCACTTGCAGAATTAAGTGATAATGATTTGTGGGGAAATTCGTCATCAGACACTGAAAACAATTCTGCGACATTGCTCAGCGCTGTGCGAACTTGGCGCTCTATTTCAAATTTCAGTGTTTTTGGTTTTATTATATTATTGAATTAAATTTATTATTATTATATTATTATTTTTTACGATCATTTAATAAATTATGCTTCACGATTTCGTGTTTCAAGTTTTATCATATCCGGAATGTTTACTAGACTCTTGTTCGGACAGATTTCAGTGAGTTATTCCTAAAAATTACAGCCTACAATAAAAAAAAAAATACATATTTCCATGCAAAATAATGGTACCGCTTTCAGCACCAAAAATCTAAAATAATCATACCGCCAGGGAGGTTAAACAACCACAGAAAATCAACTATGTGACAATGTAAATAAAACACCAAATATGGCATGGAGATAAGGACCTATGCAAATTATATAGTTATTTACTGAAGGGATGGTATGGCTAGTGACTACGTCCCGGTGTAACAGACTGTAATGCAATGCTGGACTAAAACACAAAGAACAAGTCACATACACCAAACAGGTATGATTTACCCAGCATTTCACCATTATTCTAAGCATGTGAGAGACCCACTACTAAATGAACACCTGTCCTGGCACGTCATAGCATTCACTCGGCATCCCAAGAAATAATAGAACCCAACTGCAGTATTCTTGCGCTGTCAAAACCTCCACTTTTATTATCACACAACACACAGGAGGATATATCTTATAGTCATCACAATCTGCATAATAACACACACCAATAGTAATGTGAGCATTACAGCATGAAATAGACACATCTTTTTGACAGCGTTACAGCATAAAATTAATACATTACCAAAGCTACAGGAAGACGGGAAGGAACCATAATGCACAGGGGGTCACGGAGAAGCCTTAAACATGACCAATTCGAAAAGCCCATATAGCCTTGGCAAAAAATCCCAGCATCAGAGAGACCCTTTCATATAGGAAGCCTTATACACCCTGTTAAATTCTTCTGGCAACCTTCCAGAAATGGAAGGGTGCCACACCCACCTCAAGAAGAGCTAGCAAAAAGGTTCCGTTAGTCACACCCAGCCACTTTAGTGGCAAACAACATCTTATCTCGTAATATCACAAATTGCCACAAATCTTGTCTTGTGACTCTGTTCCTTTAGCCTAGAGAAATGACATTAATGTCATTTTTTCGTGCTTCTGGCAACAATGTTTTATTGTAAAAATTCCCCAAGAAACAAAAGGTCCAAGGCCAAAACATTTCATAGGCATTACACAGACCTATCTCATATAGGTGCTAGTCTCCGTAGATTGCAACCAACGATCCCAAATTTTATTTTATTTGTTGGGACATCCTGTATTAACATATATCAATTACTTCAAGGGTAGGGGGTTGTTAATATCTGCTTTCTACTACTCCAAAGTTGGAGGAAGTGCCTGCATCCAATGACAGGCTGCCAATTTCCTGGCACTAAATAATGTTTCATGTAAAAAAGTAGTCAAATGCCTGTCAGCTTCTGAAGTGGGGATTATTCCCAAGACACAAGGCTTTGGATCCAAGGGTACAGGAGAAGCCATATGGTCGTGCAAAAATTGGACTACCTGAGCGTAAAATCCATTTATCCGTGGGCATTGCCAAATCAAATGGAAAAACGCGACCAGGGACACATGGCATTTAGGAAAACAGGGGTTCCTGTCAGTTCTAAACTGTGCTAAGTGTGTTATAGTGAGATATGCCCTATGCATTATGTAGAGTTGGGTATGGCGGTTAGGCAATTTAGGGTAAACCTGCTTACAGTTATCTAGAACTTCCTCCTATTCCTTATCATCGATAACCCGACGTCTGTCACCCATCTCGATTTAAGATAGTAGGCCAAAATCAGATGGCTCTGGGGTAAGCAAAAGGTCATATAAAGAAGAAATCAATTTATGGGGCACTTCTCCATATATCATATCATGAAGGATGGGAAACCATTAGGGAACTGGGACACTAGGGCATGTCGTACCTGAATGTAATGGAACAACATAAAATTTGGGAGGGAAAACTCCAGCTTCAAGACCTCAAATGACTTTAATGCCCCAATTGATAATACATGAGAGAGAAGGTGTAGCAATCTTGCGCTCAGAGATGGACGCAGTGTCACCATTTTGTCAGGCACATCCATTTTGATAAGAGCATACATTTCTCCTCAATCCTTTATTCTCCTTCCCCCTCCCTTCCTGAGAGGCACAGTGACAGATGTGTGTGTGTTAAAAAAGTCACTGGCAGGTAGAGCAGCAGGGGGCCCAGAGCTACAAAACCCCCCCATAGAGACAGAGCCTGATTGTTCAAAGACCTGCATAAACTCTCGCCTCCTAACAGAGAAAAGGTAGTTTTCCCAGGACTTGAAAGAGACTGTAACCTCATAAACCCTACCAGCTAGGTGACAGAATTAAATGAACATTCCTCAAGTCAGTTGTCACCTATGTTTCATATCATGGATTATGAAGCTGTTGGTTTTAATGCAGAGTCCATCTGACGATCCCTCCCAAAACAGGGTATTGGCCAGTTACTCAGAGCCACCCCCCCCTGCTGGTGGACTTTAAAACACAGGCTAGCAAGCCTAAAAAGTATGCTAAACACATCTCCCAATTTTAACATCAATATACCACCCGGGAGATCAAAGACCCTTTCGCTCTGCAACTTGGATCTGCTACCTCAAAGGCTTAACTTAGGCAAGTAACTTAACCTTTTAACTTCTCCCTGTAATCTCTTTGCTGTGCTGTTTTCTATGTATTATATATATATATATACAGTTGTGTCCAAAATTATTCAACCCCCAATGCTGTAAAGGGGTTTAGGGACTATAGTGTACATTTGGAATTGTATTCAGAATCAAATCCTACAAGGACGTTGTAACTACCCAAATGCAACTAAAATGACATCAATTGTTTATGTAATACAGTAGTAAATGGTTCTTATGTGGTTTCTTCATTGCCACAATTATTCAACCCCTTAAAGACTACCACTCTGAAGAACAGAGGTTCATACAGGTGCTTTCCATCAGGTATTGAAAACACCTGTGGATGTCACCGAGCAGCAATCAAGCATAATAAGCACCAATTAGGCAGCTTTAAAATGACTGTGATACTCAGCTCCTTCTAGACATTTACTGGTGTGGTTACAAACATGGTGAAGGCAAGAGAATGGTCCAGGAAGACAAGAGAAGAGGTGATTTCTCTTCACAGGAAGGGCAATGGCTATAAGAAGATTGCAAAGATGTTAAACATACCAAGAGACACCTTAGGAAGCATCATTCGCAAATTCAAGGCAAAGGGCACTGTTGAAACGCTACCTGGTCGTGGCAGAAAGAAGATGCTGACTTCGACTGCTGTGCGCTACCTGAAGCGTAGAGTGGAGAGAAGTCCCCGTGTGACTGCTGAGGAACTGAGAAAAGATTTGTCAGATGTGGGTACAGAAGTTTCAGCCCAGACAATAAGACGCACACTGCGTAATGAAGGCCTCCGTGCCAGAACTCCCAGGCGTACCCCCTTGCTGTCTCCAAAGAATAAGAAGAGTCGACTGCAGTATGCCAAAAGCCATGTGGACAAACCACAAAAGTTGTGGGATAGTGTTCTGTGGACTGATGAAACAAAATTAGAACTGTTTGGGCCCATGGATCAACGCTATGTTTGGAGGAGGAAGAACAAGGCCTATGATGAAAAGAACACCTTGCCTACTGTGAAGCATGGTGGAGGGTCAATCATGCTTTGGGGCTGTTTTGCTTCTGCAGGTACAGGGAAGCTTCAGCGTGTGCAAGGTACCATGAATTCTCTTCAGTACCAGGAGATATTGGATGGAAACGTGATGCAGTCCGTCACACACCTGAGGCTTGGGAGACGTTGGACCTTTCAACAGGACAATGATCCCAAGCATACCTCCAAGTCCACTAGAGCATGGTTGCAGAGGAAAGGCTGGAACATTTTGGAGTGGCCATCGCAGTCACCAGACTTAAATCCGATTGAGAACCTCTGGTGGGACTTAAAGAAAGCAGTTGCAGTGCGCAAGCCTAAGAATGTGACTGAACTGGAGGCCTTTGCCCATGAAGAATGGGCGAAGATACCCGTAGATCGCTGCAAGACACTTGTGTCAAGCTATGCTTCACGTTTAAAAGCTGTTATAACTGTAAAAGGATGCTGTACTAAGTACTAAGATTGAATGTCACTTGGGGGTTGAATAAAACTGATAATGCTGTGAGCACAGAAAAGACATTTGTGGTTATTTCATTATAACTGTTATGTTATATTTGTCTGACCTACAAGTGCCTCTTTAATGTAAATGTAAGCAAGATGACTGAATGATCAAAAGCAATGTCAAACTGGCCAAAACACTCAATTTCAGTGGGGGTTGAATAATTTTGGACACAACTGTATATATATATATATATATATATCTTAGTTACATCTTCTTTGTAAATATTTTATTGCACCTGTTTGACTCTTTTAGTAATAAATCTTTCTTTCTGAAAGTGTTAAACTGTTTCTAAGCGCTTACTTGCAATTCACGAATTCCTGCCTTTGAAGAGACGCTACTGTTTGTTGTAATCTCTGTATAACGGGCCTGCGGACCGTGCTATACAGACCATTATTTCAATCATAATGTATATTTGATAAGGAGAGTTTCCCCTTTCTCTGTACAAAAAGGGGTGGTGGCAGTAGAGGGTTAGTTGCGTAATTAACCCGACCCAGTAACAAGCGCATGTAGACTGCAGGCACAGATTGTAGACCATTAGCTTGAAAATCGCTGTGTAGGGTGCAGCTGGGTGTGGCCTTGTTACACGCGTCACATAGTGATTTTAGATCAGCCAGTCCTTTGGTCACAAGTTTGGTGAGAAGGTCTGCGGTCTGACGCCGCGATCGTGACGTATTGGTGGTCGCGGTCGTGAGATTGTCGCAAGTTGGTGGCGGAGATCCTGCTATCGTGACAGAAGGAATACACCTCTAGAGGTCCCACATGTTGCGTTTTTAATTTGGCTGCTCTATGCTAATGAAGCATGCAAAAAAGGTGCAAATTGAGCCCCACCAAAATACATGGTACTGCAGTATTAAAGGGGTTATTGTTAAGGGTGGAGAGCCAGGTGGAGGTTATTGTTGAGGGCAATCACTGTGCTGCACTACAGCAAGCAGCAGACCCACCCCCAAGATGTTCTGCAGCAGCTGAGACACTCAGGGAAAATTGTCGAGGGGGGTGGAGGGCAAGACACGTCATCGAGAAGGAAACATACAACTCACCGGGCACCAGCAGCCGCCCACAGAGGAGCCCGGGGAGGGGTGCAGTACCTGCAGGGTAAAAGACTCAGGCTGAGCTAAGGGGGGAGGGGCAGGAGCAGTCCGGGGGGGTGGGGCCAGTAGAAAGGACACTTTGGAGACACTTAACCAGTGCTGGGCAGGATAGAAAGTTGCAAAGGAGCAGGGGAAGCACATTCCGTTCCTCCTCCTCTCCCCCTCCCTGCTGCTATAGGTACTATTGCTGGCAAAACCGAAAGCTCTGTGCACAACCTGATCTTTCCTTAGCAACCGATGACATCATTGGTTGGTAGGACGCAGGCGGCTGGCTTGTACAGCTTTTAGTTTTGCTGGCAATGGTACATATAGCAGCAGGGAGGGGAAGAGAGCCCGGAGGAGGAACAAAATGTGCTCTCCCTGCTCTACACAGACGTTAACACAGGAAACCTTTAATCATTGGACTGTATGCGGCTTTCTGTAACTCTTTGCGGCACCCTAGGGTACCGCTGCACCCCGGTTGATAAACCCTGTCCTGAATCAAATATAAAAGGAAGCAATCAGGAAGGTTGGAAACGTTTTAGTGGTTTTCCACAAGGCAGGTATATCAAACAATGTGTTTCCCTGGAAGCAACGATCTAGGTAATGCTTAAAGTGAAACATTAAAAATGTAAAATTCCATTGAATAGCATGTCTCGGGGATGCCCTGACCCTGCCAGTGAAGTGGTTCAACTGTGCGATGTATACAACCTGCTACAGCAACACTGATATTTACAGAGAAAAAAGTGCCTCGGCTAATTGCACCCCTAGCCCCCACCCCCCAAAAAAAAATTGACTGGGGAGCTGGAAGGAAGTGATGTTCTACAAAAAGCAAAGCACGCCACAGTAAAGTGGGTGTGGTTTAAATTACACTAAATATTAAGCGTTGCTTAAAGGGGTGTGGCTAGATTCTGAGATGACTTAAATAGTGCAGAATGTGGTGTGCAAGATGGAGATGACAGGATGGAAATGACAAGGAAATGACATGGAGATGACTGTGTGCAGGATGGAGATGACTGTGTGCAGGATGGAGATGACATGGTAGTTGACCATGTCAGGTCATAAAAAAATGGACTGGGGCGAAACGCGTCGACGTATTTCCCGTTCCAGTGGGTGCGTGGTGACATCACTTCCGGTGAGTGGAACGTACGCTGGTTTGCGGCATTCCAGAGTGATTTCCTGCTACATTGGAAGGAATTTCAATTTATCTTTGCCAGTCCACTTCTACAAATGAAATAAGCCTTTTAATATGAGCCTTTGTGCCTATTATGAAAGCCTGAATACTATTAAACATGTGAGTGCATAGAAGGCAGCCTTTTTTTTAAAAAAATATTTTTTTACAGTATTGCACTATTTGTTGTTTTTGTTTTGTTTTCCATTGTCATCCAATCCTGGAAGTCGTTTCTGGAGGATATTGAGTACAAAGTTACCTGGGAGGACATGCCCAGTCACATAAAGCTTGTTTGACTATTTTGCCAGATCAGCAAGGAGTCCACTCCATCTGGTGAGTGGGGATAGAGCATTAATCACAGATGGTGTGAGCACATTTGTTTGAAGAATTTTGGAGCACGTTTTTTTTGAGATTGAGCACAATTCCTATATTTTTAAAAATATTTAAAAATAAATTTGTGTGGAATTTTTATTTTTTTTGGACTTTTATTTATAGTAATTTAATTTTCATATATAATTTATTTGCGCTATGGGGTGTTTATAATTACATAAAAAAATGTACCTGAGTCCCCTGGCTCTGGCTGGGTCACTTTGCGCACTCAGGCTGGCTCTGCTGGCCTCCACTCCAGGAGACCACTTAGGCTCAGACTAGCTCTGGCCTTCACCACACTTGCTCCAGATCTCTCTCCTCTAGTTGGGCTCTCTTTGCTCGGCTCTGTGTCTCAGTGACAGTCCGTCTCTGCTCCTCCTTTCTCCAGTCGGGCCTGCAGCAGCCGTTTTTTAAACTCCAGGCTGTGTGGTCCTTGTGACGGGTCTGCTGTTCAGTCAGCAAAGATGCACCCTCCTCTACCTCTCCATGTGCTCCCCCAATTGATCGGCTCAAGTCGGGCTAACGTTCCTCAGGAAGCCACACTTCCTCACTCAGCACTAAGCAATCAGCAAACAGGGAGGCAGCATCTGACTTTCTGGAGGTGGAGGAGGGACCTCTCTGACTGTGTGTGCCACAACCAGGGGCGGACTGACCATTTGGAAACTCGGGCACTGCCCGAGGGCCCGGGGTCAGTAGGGGGCCCAATGAGATGCCCCTGGTACCTTTTTCATAGGCTTTTTTGAACTTGGGCAAGGACACAGGGCCCCATGATCCCCTATTGCCCGGGGGCCCCATGAGTTGTCAGTCTGCCCCTGGCCACAACCACTTTTAACCGGCATGTAAAAGTTGTTCATGAGTCATGGCTGTGGATGCCTAGTTCGCCTAGTGGTAGCACTGGCCCTGGCCACAGACTTCTCCCAACTGGCCCAGTAGAACAATTAAGACTCCAGGGTTCCATGGGTTTGTTTTGAGAGCGAGTCTATTTCACCCTATTTTTTGCCAGACCTATTATGGTACACCTCTATTTCAGTGAAAGACATTGCCCAGCCTAATCATATGGTTGCATACTTTGGCAGCTCAATAAACAAAACTTCAATTTGGTCTCGTCTACCCCACCTCAAGCCTCTTTTTGGGCAATCCTTCTTTTTTCCCTGGATTTTCTAGACCTTCAGATTTCTCTTGGTGGATTTCTCAAAAGCTACTTTTTTTGTCTGATTTTCAGACTAATTGCACTTTTGTATCCTTTTCAGCTCTTGAAGAAATTAGACAAATTCCACATCTTAAGCATTTCCAATAGCTACAGATCTGCCACTTTTTTCCCCGCACTACGCCCTAAGTCAAACATTCACCCTTTCTTTATTCTAAAAAAAAATGTCAGGACTCCCCTAGAGGTAAAGGCCTTCTCTCTGATATTTATAACTACATGATTGGTGCCAATTCCCTAGATAAATTGACACATATGGCTAAATGGTAGGCAGATTGTGGTACCTCATTCCCCCCCCATGGAGGATTGTGAGGATTGTTTGCACTCGGTCCTTTACTGTTAGGGAAATGGCTATGAAATTGTCAAACAGATGGTATTAAACAACATACTATTTACCCCACCGTTTCTCCCATGTGTTTTTCGTGGCTGTCCTCTCCCTGGGATGTTCTCACATATTTTTTGGTCTTGTGGCAAGACACAACATGTTTGGAAGAAAATACAATCTTTTTTAGCTACCTTGGTCAGTATCCCAGTCTTGCTAACCATGGCACAGCACCTATTGTTCACTCCCTCTCTGGGGTTACTCACATCCAAGAAAAACTCATCTGTACGCTGTTTGTTGCAGTTCAATGGGTGATTACACTCCATTGGAAGTCCTTGGATATACACTTGCCAAAGGTTAAATCCAGAGTTGAGGCAATCATGTTCATGTAGAAATGGTTTCATCCTACATAATTTGAAGACTCCATAAACACCTTTTTCCTTGACCCATTGGTCCTTTCTCCCTTCTCAGTCTCCTTTGGCCAACGAATGCCTTGAGCTACAGGTACTTGTCTTGCATATTTTTTGGTCTTGTGGTAAGACGCAACATGTTTGGCAGAAAATACAATCTTTTTTAGCTACCTTGGTCAGTAGCCCAGTCTCGCTAACCATGGCACAGCGCCTATTGTTCACCCCCTCTCTGGGGTTACTCACATCCAAGAAAAACTCATCTGTATGCTGCTTGTTGCAGTTCAATGGGTGATTACACTCCATTGGAAGTCCTTGGATATACACTTGCCAAAGGTTAAATCCAGAGTTGAGGCAATCATGTTCATGTAGAAATGGTTTCATCCTACATAATTTGAAGACTCCATAAACACCTTTTTCCTTAACCCATTGGTCCTTTCTCCCTTCTCAGTCTTCTTTGGCCAACGAATGCCTTGAGCTACAGGTACTTGTGTTGCATATTTTTTGGTCTTGTGGTAAGACGCAACATGTTTGGCAGAAAATACAATCTTTTTTAGCTACCTTGGTCAGTAGCCCAGTCTCGCTAACCATGGCACAGCGCCTATTGTTCACCCCCTCTCTGGGGTTACTCACATCCAAGAAAAACTCATCTGTACGCTGTTTGTTGCAGTTCAATGGGTGTGATTACACTCCATTGGAAGTCCCTGGACATACACTTGCCAAAGGTTAAATCTAGAGTTGAGGCAATCATGTTCATGTAGAAATGGTTTCATCCTACATAATTTGAAGACTCCATAAACACCTTTTTCCTTGACCCATTGGTCCTTTCTCCCTTCTCAGTCTCCTTCGGCCAACGAATGCCTTGAGCTACAGGTACTTTTGTCTTGCATAACTTCCAGGTTTCTAGATGACGCTACGTTCTGTAGCAAGATCAATATTTATATTTCATTACTTTTATTGTATTATTACTGTCACATGTCACACCGGATATGTTTTGGTCTGCATATTGTATACTTCATCATGAGTGTCAAGTTCCCGTACTTGTTCCATCTTTATATATTTTATTATGCATACTTTGCTATTTCTGTTTTTCTTTCTCCTAATAGCATGGGCTTCCCCTCTAAAAAATATATACCGATCCCTTATCCTTGATGAGGGGCTGGTAAGTATTTTAAGGGGAACCACACATCAAAAAAAAAAAAAAAAAAAAGCAGTTAGCCTCTTCAGAATGAGAATCAGCATAGACAATATAAAGAACAGCAATACGAGAGACTATCCTACTACCAGACACTTTAATAAATACAGCTAAATAAAGGCCGAATGACGCTACTTGTTTCTGTAGAAGCTTTCATGCAAAAAGAGGAATATCAAAAGGGAACTTTGAACTGTTATAATTACATCTGTGATAATCTGACACAAGAGCCATTGTCGTCATTACATAGCTTCCCTTTCCGATCATTTCTGACTTACAGCAGCATGTATATCATTGCAGCACATAATAGACTTCAAAGTTGTCTGAAAATAAAGTGCATTTGTTTCCCTAGGGAACCAAACCCTTTTTTTTATTTTCTCACCAGCACAGCAACAATGAATGTCATTTCACGATTGTGTGCAATACTTCTCAGAATCAAACCTGAGAGCCAGGGTCCTAAATAGACCCTGCCTGATCCAAGATGGCCACCAAAGTCAAATAAGACGCAAGCATCCAATTGGATGCTGCCTCTCTGTGACCGAGATGATCATAGGGAACGAAGCTCCTCTTGACTTCCTCCTCCACCTGCATTGATGCTACAGATGAGTGCCACCTGCAGTGGAGAATATAGACTGCACCTGCCTACATCCTCAGATATTTTATGTTTTTAAATTCTAGTACACATATCTTTTTTTAGGCATCTTCTGGACAGTCATTTGTGGACTATGGTCCTCTTCCTTTTTCATTCTCCTACTGCAGTGGATGGACCTTATTGTTAGAACATTAGCACAATTCTATACAGCATCGTATTGTGAGCCCAGACTGACATGATGATGTATGTCCATGACTGCCTAGGTGTAACGGAACCGGAACCCAGACCGCACTGAGTTTTTCCGTTATAGCACAACTTCCCCTGTCCGAACACCATCCATGGACCACACCCTGAAATCCCTCAGGAAACAGACAATACCCAGCTCTTACTAAAACAGGAAGCCAACAACTTTTATTGTACACAAACAACATGTTTTATACAGAGGGCGGGGAAAGACAACCAGGGACAGGAAACACATCATCAGCCCACCCTATCAGTGGGAAGGGCTACAGTATAGGCAGGAAACACCTCATCACCCCTCCCCATCCAACCAGACACAGAACAATGGGATGCAGCCATGCGGCAAAGGATATTGACCAACCCCCACACCAATACACAAACAGTACATCCCATAATAGTTGGCTGGACAGGAAGACACAGCACAATGGGGGGTAGCACATCGCAAACAGACAATGGACAGCCATGTGGCCTAGACAAAGGAACACACACTATACACAAGACTCAGACATTCACATTCACATACACACCCTGTACCCCTTAAACAGGCACAGGGTGGGTTAAACATAATGAGGGGGGACATGAGCTGACCAAGCGGTTCCCCCACCCCCAAAAGTCACTCGCGTCACATATCTCCCCTTTCGGCAGGAGAGTAACGCAGGAGTAGATCCCAGACGGATGTACTCTGAAGTTACTCTGCACCTCCAGTCTCTCAATGCCAGCACCCACACAGTACACAGTACCCCATGCAAATTGTCCCACACCAAGCGTTACTCACCCAGCCAACCTCTGCCTCTCCCGTAGAACATACCCGCCGCTGGGGAGAAGTACGGACTGGTCCTTCTCCCGGAAATCCTCTCAGCCGCTGGAGAGAAGACAGGGTGGCTGGGCCGACTCCATCCTTCTGTAGGGGATCTGGGCCGACTACCCAGCATCCCTGGGGTATCCAAGTGGTGACTGTAGTTGCTAGGCAGAGGCCAGAGGCACTCTGCCCTGGTGCCAGCGCTTCTGCTGGGGACCCCACATCTGCTCCGGCTAACCGTGGGGGAGGGAGGCCGACTTCCTCCCCTCCCAGACTGTGGATCTGCTGCTGGGATGGCATTCCACTGTCACTGTCCCCCTGGTGCACAGATCCTGGCTTGGGAGGGGAAACAGTTTCCTCCACTCTGGCTGACTCTGGGGGAGGGAGGACAACAACCTCCTCTCCCTTCTCACCCTGGGCCTCTGAAACTACCACAGGCATGGGGCAGAGGTCCTGGACCCTCTGTGCGGTTGTCAGCGCTTCAGCTGGCGGCTCCCCGGCTGGTTCCTCATCAGTAAAAAAATTAATCAAATCCCCAGCCTCTGGAACTGGTGTTTGGGGATCGGGGCTCACCATCTCCTGTCCGTGGAACTCAGGAGACATTACCAGTGCTGGGCAGAGTTCAGTACTGTTTGGCCCTGTTGCCAGGTCTACTGCTGGTTCTTCCTCAGCTGAGAGGTCTATCAGATCCCCAGTCTCTGGAATTTCCACTGATGACTCTTGGGCATGCTGCCGAACATGTCCTAGCAGCTGCCTGTATGCCCTTTCCAGATGCAGTTCTTTCATCAGCAGGTATTGCAGATTTGGCTCAAGCTCTGAGACCCCTGTGAGACCGAACATAGCCTCTCTGCCTTCTCGTAACTCCTTCAGAGTAGGTTCTCCTCTATCGCCAAACACAAAAAGGTCTGTAAGGCTCTCCCACAGCAATCCAGGCCCACCAAAGTCAAGTCCCTCAGGAGAGCATTCTGTGGACACCCCTAAATATTCCTGCTCTGCGTACCACCGCAGAGCCCGATATCTATTGTCCAGTTCTATCTCCTGCTGGACCAGTCTGTCCAACTCAGCCACCCATTGCTCCTGGGGTTGCTCTCCCAGGAATGGCATCCGTGACGTCCGATGGTCCCTGGCCTGCTCCCCTGGGGTTGGGTAGCACTTGCCTTTGTCCATACCAGCAGCCTGGACTGCTCCTCTCCAAAGCACCTCCCAAATCCGCTGCCTGAGCTCCAGGTACTGATCCGTAGACACAGTCCTGGGGTATGTTGCAAGGATGATCTGCAGCAGCCCTGAGAACTCTGATGCCAGGTCCATAGCCCCACTGGGGTGACTGACGTCTTTTCCTGCTCTTGAATCCCGGTGGTGGTTTGGATGTGTTTACAGCTTGGAAGCACAATCCCACCGCTTGCCACCAATGTAACGGAACCGGAACCCAGACCGCACTGAGTTTTTCCGTTATAGCACAACTTCCCCTGTCCAGACACCATCCACGGACCACACCCTGAAATCCCTCAGGAAACAGACAACACCCAGCTCTTACTAAAACAGGAAGCCAACAACTTTTATTGTACACAAACAACATGTTTTATACAGAGGGCGGGGAAAGACAACCAGGGACAGGAAACACATCATCAGCCCACCCTATCAGTGGGAAGGGCTACAGTATAGGCAGGAAACACCTCATCACCCCTCCCCATCCAACCAGACACAGAACAATGGGATGTAGCCATGTGGCAAAGGATATTGACCAACCCCCACACCAATACACAAACAGTACATCCCATAATAGTTGGCTGGACAGGAAGACACAGCACAATGGGGGGTAGCACATGGCAAACAGACAATGGACAGCCATGTGGCCTAGACAAAGGAACACACACTATACACAAGACTCAGACATTCACATACACACCCTGTACCCCTTAAACAGGCACAGGGTGGGTTAAACATAATGAGGGGGACATGAGCTGACCAAGCGGTTCCCCCACCCCCAAAAGTCACTGCCGTCACACTAGGCTTACAGAAAGTGGTCTGAATATTGCATGACATCCATAAACCTGGAAGAAAAAGAGAGCTGGAGGATGAAAGAGGACATGGAGTATTGCTTTACTAACCTTTTTTGATAAAGGAGATGTAGAAAAGGTCAATTATTACAAAAAAAAATTAAAATAAAAAAAAAATGGAAAGCTGGACATGAACTTTAGTATGTTCAGGCCATGTTTTTTCATTTAGACACATTTTTTAAACTACGCACCTAGTTGTCAATAAAGTTGGGATTTTTAATTTTACTTCCTCAGAAACTTGTTAGAGAACATTAGTGAACAAGTAGCATCATGAAGGCCAAGGAACACACCAGACAGGTCAAGGATGTAAACAAACAGTTCTCCTCCCTCTTGGCTCATGCACACTGCTTTGCATGGCTGTGCACAGCAGTGTGATTATTTATTTCAGGTACTTATATAGCGCTATCAATTTACGCAGCATTTCACATATATATTGTACATTCACATCAGTCCCCAACCCTCAAGGGGTGTACAATCTAAGGTCCCTAACCCTCAAGGGGTGTACAATCTAAGGTCCCTAAGTCACATTCATCCATATACATACTAGGGACAGTTTAGACAGGATCCAATTAACCCACCAGCATGTCTTTGGAGTGTGGGAGGAAACTGGAGCACCTGGAGAAAACCCACACAGGAACAGGGAGAACATGCAAACTCCAGGCAGGTGGTGCCGTGGCTGGGATTCGAACCAACAACCCAAGTACTGCCAGGCGGAAGTGCTAACCATTGATTACAGTGAAGCACACAGACACCCCTTCCTGCCCAGTGCCATTAGCACTGATCACTGTATTGGTGTCATTGGGGATGTCAGTGACACCAAGTCAGTTCCCCCCAGTGTCAGAATGCCCACCGCAGTCCCACTATAAGTCACTGATCGCCGCCATTACTAGTAAAAAACTTAAAAAAGAAAAGCCCAGTATCTATACCGCCATTTATAAATGCCATAACTTTCACGTAAATCAATTAATTTACACGTATTGGGATTCTTTTTTAGCAAAGACATGGAGCAGAATACATTTTGGCCGAAATGTATGACAAAATTAGCTTTTTTTAAATTTTTTATTGGACATGTTTAATAGCAAAAAGTCAAAAATATAGTTTTTTTTTTTCTCAAAATTGTACGTCTTTTTTTTTTATAGCACAAAAAAATTAAAAATACACAGGGGATCAAATACCACGGAAAGAAAGCTCAATTCGTGGGGAAAAAAAGGACATAGATTTCATTTATGTACAGAGTTGCATGACCGCACAATTGTCAGTTAAAGTAACGCAGCGCCGTGACGTAAAAAATGGAAGTGGGGGGGAATCCTCTGGAGGGCGAGGGGTTAAACTGGAACTATACTCTATCTGAGCACCACGAACCAAAAGTGCTGTTTAATTTGTTTCTAATATTCAAAGCAAACTCGCCCATCCACCCATGTCTCCGTACTTTATATTGCGAAAAAATCACCCCCTCGCATTTCTGGCTGTGGCCATCCTGAGTAAAAGCAGATGATTCATGTATCAATTACTTCCTGGAATCCACCTGTCCTTGGCTCAGGCATGCAGGCAGGAGGGTGTGCTTAGCTGAGAAAACCCTTCCTCCCCTCCTGAAGACTCCTGGGATGTATGACATCATTTACCTAGGCATGGAAACCAGAAAGTAACTAAAGGAGGTAAAAAAAAAAAAAAAAAAGTTTAAAACAAGTAAACATGATATATTGTACTTTCCTATCTATTTACTAATGTTAGCAGCAGAAAGATTCAAAATAGTCAATGTCGATTGAGAGAGTGAAGTTCCACTTTCAACAGGAATAAACTCGTGCTTGTTCATTCATGGGCACACACATCGATGCAAAGTGCATTGCAATACACACAAATGTACATTCAGTTTTATTCTCATGCATTTTCATTGGTTTCAATAGAAAATGCACACCAGTGCAGAAACCCTCTACAGTCCATTAATTTATTTTATTACAGGTACCTATATAGCACTGTCAATTTATGCAGCCCTTTACATATATATTGTACATTCACATCACATACATATATATTGTACATTCACATCATATACATATATATTGTACATTCAATCCTCAAGGGGGTGTACAATCTAAGGTCCCTAACCCTCAAGGGGTGTACAATCTAAGGTCCCTAACCCTCAAGGGGGCGTACAATCTAAGGGCCCTAACCCTCAAGGGGAGTACACTCTAAGGTCCCTAACCCTCAAGGAGTGTACAATCTAAGGTCTCTGACCATCAAGGGGAGTACAATCTAAGGTCCCTAACCCTCAAGGGGTGTACAATTTAAGGTCCCTAACCCTCAAGGGGTGTACAATTTAAGGTCCCTAACCCTCAAGGGGCGTACAATCTAAGGTCCCTAACCCTCAAGGGGTTTACAATCTAAGGTCCCTAACCCTCAAGGAGTGTACAATCTAAGGTCCCTAACCCTCAAGTGGCATACAATCTAAGGTCCCTAACCCTCAAGGAGCGTACAATCTAAGGTCCCTAACCCTCAAGGGGCGTACAATCTAAGGTCCCTAACCCTCAAGGGGTGTACAATCTAAGGTCCCTACTTACATACACATACTAGGGCCAATTTAGACAGGAACCAATTAACCTACCAGCATGTCTTGGAATGTGGAAGGAAACTGGAGTACCTGGAGGAAACCCTCGCAGGCACAGGGATAACATGCAAACTCCAGGCAGGAGGTGTTATAGTTGGGATTTGAACCAACAACCCTAGTACTAACAGGTGGAAGTGCTAACTGTTTAGCCACTGCGCTGCCCATTTACCATGACTTCCTATGGAACATGTTCACATCTATGCTTGTTTGAGCTGCTGCGTTTTTGGAAAGGGTCGGGAACTTTTTTAAAAAGCAAAAAGCAGCATTTTTGCTAAAATAGAGTTCAATGGAGAAGATGCCGAAATGCATGGTGGTGCATTTTTGTTGTGTTTTTGCCGTGTTTGGCATTTTTATTCTGGCCGGCAACAAAAATAATTCCACTTTAACAAAATAAAAAAAAAGAGCTGAACAAAACTATGTAAAAACATGCTAAAAATGCAAAATTAACTGTAAAAAGCACTGGAGAATGCATAAAATGCAAAATGCCTACAGTGGGGCAAAAAAGTATTTAGTCAGCCACCAATTGTGCAAGTTCTCCCACTTAAAAAGATGAGAGAGACCTGTAATTAGCATCATAGGTAGACCTCAACTATGAGAGACAAAATGAGAAAACAAATCCAGACAATCACATTGGCTGATTTGGAAAGAATTTATTTGCAAATTATGGTGGAAAATAGGTATTTGGTCAATATGAAAAGTTCATCTCAATACTTTGTTATATATATCCTTTGTTGGCAATGACAGAGGTCAAACGTTTCCTGTAAGTCTTCACAAGGTTGGCACACACTGTTGCTGGTATGTTGGCCCATTCCTCCATGCAGATCTCCTCTAGAGCAGTGATGTTTTGGAGCTGTCGCTGGGCAACATGGACTTTCAACTCCCCCCAAAGGTTTTCTATGGGGTTGAGATCTGGAGACTGACTAGGCCATTCCAGGACCTTGAAATGCTTCTTACGAAGCCACTCCTTCGTTGCCCGGGTGGTATGTTTGGGATCATTGTCATTTTGGAAGACCCGGCCACGTTTCATCTTCAATGCCCTTGCTGATGGAAGGAGGTTTGCACTCAAAATCTCACAATACATGGCCCCATTCATTCTGTCCTGTACATGGATCAGTCATCCTGGTCCCTTTGCGGAGAAACAGCCCCAAAGCATGATGTTGCCACCCCCATGCTTCACAGTAGGTATGGTGTTCTTTGGATGCAACTCAGCATTCTCTCTCCTCCAAACACGACGAGTTGTGTTTCTACCAAACAGTTCTATTTTGGTTTCATCTGACCATATGACATTCTCCCAATCCTCTTCTGGATCATCCAAATGCTCTCTAGCAAACTTCAGATGGGCCCGGACATGTACTGGCTTAAGCAGGGGGACACGTCTGGCACTGCAGGATCTGAGTCCCTGGCGGCGTAGTGTGTTAATGATTGTAGCCTTTGTTATGTTGGTCCCATCTCTCTGCAGGTCATTCACTAGGTCCCCCCGTGTGTGAAGGGAAATGTATGTTCCTCGCCCTACATTCTGTTTATTTTTTATATATACTCCATTTTGCTTCTCTATTCTAGATTTTGTCTAGATAATCAAATGTATAGTTGTGTGTGTGTGTGTTAGTTACGTGCTATAGCACTGCAGCCACTCATCTTTTAAATCTAGCTTTGCTCAAGGCATGAAAAGTAACCAATTATTTCTTTGTACTAACAGCACCTGCTTCTGCTATGATATAGTTAAAAGTTAACCACTTTTGCTTTAAGGGAAAATACCATTGGTTTCTTGTAATTGATTCAAGATCTGTGCGATATGAATTGTAATTGATTCAAGATCTGTGTGATATGAATTGTTACAGATGTCACGTACATAGCCTTAACAAATTACTCAGTGAAATTCCATGACTAATGCACCCGAGATAGGTTCATCCAGACCCCACTACACCACCATTACCCTTCCATACCAATCCCCTTTACTTACTATACTTACAGAAAACACAACACCAATTTTGGAGTAAAATGTCCAACACGGCCTTTTATTAACAAATCAAGTTTAAACACATCAACCATTCCTTATAACAGAAACATAAAGAGTTGTCGTTGGTCTTTGAAGGCACCCCCAAAAAGATCCGAAATACACCTGCGGACAACTATATTTCACTAGGCCTCCAGCCGCAACCAACCAGCTCAGAGACAACCATACCGTCCGCAGTGCAGCACCACCACCTTCCAGTTAAACCTCGGTTAACTGGAATGTTCCCGGGCATACTATACCAACGATGGGTCCCACACCATTTTGTACCTCCAAGATAAGAACCGCCTCCAAAGACCAACCACCGCCCAGGAACCAAAATACCCCCCCCAGGAGGAACACAACATTCACCAATCAGGGAGGGCGGGAGGGAAGCTCTCTCTCCCATGTCCAGCTCCCAACTGACGCCCCTCCCCAGAACACCCCACCCTAAAGTGCAGGAGACCCCACCTACACTCTCCTCTACCAACCAGATCCCCCAGCTATCCTTTACCAACTCTAATACAATCATTAACCCTCACACGTCTTCCTTCCCACTCTGGGCCTAGTCATGCCTGCCCTGTGCTAATTCTTTTCTTCTTTTATCGCTGCGGGCATTTCTTTCCATGTTCTCCTGTTACAACTCACTGTATATAGGGAGGAAATTGTGAATAAAAAATAGGATTGCTCTCTGGAAGACCTGGTGTGCATGTGTATTTTTCTTTCTCCCAGGGAGCAACCTCATGGATCCAACGCGGCCTAAACCTGCCAGTGGTCGATAGTGTAAAATCCCTTTCAGTTTGGGGGCTCAGTCCAGGATCGGAGGGTCATCCTACCCGGTAAGTATTGATTCATATTTCTAATATTTACCGTGACTAGGCTATGGCCAAGTTCCGATGCCCACATACTTTGGAAGTATGTTTTAATGAAAGGGTATAGTGTAAAATCCCTTTCAGTTTGGTCCTGGGATTTTTGCTCACCGTTCTTGTGATCATTTTGACCCCATGGGTGAGATCTTGCGTGGAGCCCCAGATTGAGGGAGATTATCAGTGGTCTTGTATGTCTTCCATTTTCTAATTATTGCTCCCACAGTTGATTTGTTCACACCAAGCTGCTTGCCTATTGCAGATTCAGTCTTCCAAGCCTGGTGCAGGTCTACAATTTTGTTTCTGGAGTCCTTTGACATCTCTTTGGTCTTCACCATTGTGGAGTTTGGAGTGTGACTGTTTGAGGTTGTGGACAGGTGTCTTTTATATTGATAACAAGTTCAAACAGGTGCCATTGATACAGGTAATGAGTGCAGGACAGAGGAGCCTCTTAAAGAAGAAGGTACAGGTCTGTGAGAGCCAGAAATCTTGCTTGTTTGTAGGTGACCAAATACTTATTTTCCACCATAATTTGCAAATAAATTCTTTCCAAATCAGCCAATGTGATTGTCTGGATTTTTTTTTATCATTTTGTCTCTCATAGTTGAGGTCTACCTATGATGCCAATTACAGGCCTCTCTCATCTTTTTAAGTGGGAGAACTTGCACAATTGGTGGCTGACTAAATACTTTTTTGCCCCACTGTATATGTGAACCGAGCCTTACGCAGGCCATACATGGATCCAATTCTGAACTAATTTTCTTTAGAAAAACAGAAATGTAGTGCATTTTGTAATCGCCATTGGTGCCGCCATTAATTTTGAAATTCAACCAGCCAAGCCTTTAACCGTTTCAAGTTCGGACACTTTCACCCCCTTCCTGTCCAGGCCATTTTTCAGCTTTCAGTGCTATCACACTTTGAATGACAATTGCGTGGTCATGCAACAGTTTACCCATATCCATTTTTTAGCATTTTTTTGAGACAGATAAAACTATATTTTGGTGGTATTTATTCACCACTGGGATTTATATATATATATATATATATATATATATATATATATATATATATATATATATGAAAAAGTCCAAACATTTTGAAATAAAAAGGTGTTTTTCTGATAACATTTTGCAAATAAATAATCTGTCTTCATAAATCTTGGCCAACATGTATTCAGCAATCTTTTTAGTAAAAAAATAAATAAATAAATAAATAACCCACGTTAGTTTATAACCAAAAATTGAAAATGTTCAAAAAACATTTTTTTTATATTTATGTTTTTTGTTTTAACATACCATCACCCTAGCAGTACAGTGTCACCATAGTGACACCACTACTTGTGAGGGGTGATGAAGATTTTTCTTTCTTTGTTTATACTGATTGCTTTTACACCCATAAAGGCTGTAAAAGCAATCATTTCTCCTTCTCTCTGGCTGCATTCCTGCAGCCATTGAGAAATACTGTGTGAGCTGTGATTGGTCACAGCTTGTCACATGGTACAAGGCTGTTGTTAATAGCCTTGTACAATGTGACCTCTGTGATCATTCACAGATTTCACTAGTAGTAAGCAATGATGTCAGAAGTGATATCTTGCTTACTACTATTCATGTGATCACTGATTGGCCAATCAGTGATCACATGATTGGGACCTCACACAGAGGTAACGTACAGTGATCGGTGTTCTGCTGTGTCCTCCGGTGCCCCACGCCCCCAGGCAGCGCGCACAGGTAGTGGTTGCAGAGGCCATTTATAAACGGCCACCTGCTCCTGCACTGCTCCCATCCGGCCCATGTACATAAATCAGGGGTGTCCAAACTTTTTTCAAAGAGGGCCAGATTGGATGAAGTGAACATGGTGGAGGGCCGAAACATTTTTCCCAACATTCTTTGAACCATTACAATTAAATGAAAATAAATTATTTTATGCCAAGTTAATTGCAAACGACATACTTTTCATTTCATAACATTAAGATTAACTGACAGCTGAGTTTTCACAATGTATTGAAAATAAATTTAAAAAAAACTTACCTGCACTAATGTTAAGAGTGAAAAAGGTAGCTGGAGCTGAAGTCTCTGCTCGGCAGCCGGGAGGGGAAGAGAAACACACTTCACGCTGGAAGCCCGGCCCTGACGTCACCGCCCTCTGTCGCTCCCAGCGCGGTGCAGTCACGCATGCGCACTGCTCTCAAGCAGAAGACTGTCTGCCACAGAAGGGAGGGCCGTGCGACAGCCACATTTACACATTTACACAGACCAGGGAGAACGCGCCGCAGTCAGGCATGCACACTGCCCTCTGCTCTCAAGCAGAAGACTGTCTGCCATAGAAGGGAGGGCTGTGGGAGGGCCACATTACACAGAGCAGGGAGGGCTGTTGGAGGGCCGTATTAAACCGACCCCCGGGCCGTAAATGGCCCGCGGGCCGGACTTTGGGCATGCCTGACATAAATGGATAATTTCACCTCGTGTTGCTACGGAAAAGAATTTCACAGCTCATGCTCATTTCTTTTTCAATTACATTTCTCGCACGATTCTCCCTTCATCGATTAGAAACTCATTTGTTTTCAAAAACTTTCCAACATGCCCGATCACTCAAATACGATGGTCGCTCGAAAATCAGCCGTTGCTGTGGCCCACTAATGGTGCAAAATTTGAATGAAAATGTTTAGAAAAGATTTTGAAAGAAAATTCTTTCAGAATTCTATCCATGTACGCCGGCTTTAAACGTCAGTTCACCCAAAAGTGATATTTTAGCTGAAGAAGATGGAGCCTGCTGGGTCAAATCAGCCCCTGATCCTTTATAGGTTTTGGACAGTCCTGCTATAATTGGATCTAGTATGTGTATGTATGAATATAAGCTACGGACCTTAGATTGTACGCCCCTTGAGGGTTAGGGACCTTAGATTGTATGCCCCTTGAGGGTTAGGGACCTTAGATTGTACGCCCCTTGAGGGTTAGGGACCTTAGATTGTACTCCCCTTGAGGGTTAGGGACCTTAGATTGTACACCCCTTGAGGGTTAGGGACCTTAGATTGTACGCCCCTTGAGGGTTAGGGACCTTAGATTGTACGCCAATTGAGGGTTAGGGACCTTAGATTGTACGCCAATTGAGGGTTAGGGACCTTAGATTGTACACCCCTTGAGGGTTAGGGACCTTAGATTGTACGCCCCATGAGGGTTAGGGACCTTAGATTGTACACCCCTTGAGGGTTAGGGACCTTAGATTGTACACCCCTTGAGGGTTAGGGACCTTAGATTGTACGCCCCTTGAGGGTTAGGGCCCTTAGATTGTACACCCCTTGAGGGTTAGGGACCTTAGATTGTACGCCCCTTGAGGGTTAGGGACCTTAGATTGTACGCCCCTTGAGGGTTAGGGACTGATGTGAATGTACAATATATATGTAAAGTGCTGCGTAAATTGACAGCACTATATAAGTACCTGAAATAAATAAATAATAAATAAATCATTTCTGCTCTTGTCCACCTGGGCATTTTGGATGTCTCCGCTTCTCCTGTTTCATTCAACCTTTCATGTTGGGCACAGCAGATGTGGATAACCGGGTATTCAGCCCAGAGATCCCACCGACTGAGTCTGCAAAAAAACAAAACAAAGCTATAGCGACAGTTCAGTTTCTTCCTAACACTGAAATATACTTTTTAGTGGACTGCCACTTTAAGAAGAACGCAAATCAGCCATTCAATTGCGTGTGACATCTACAGGCATTCTCTGTCCACATTTTTCAATCTTGTACGGCTTCTTTTAATTATATAGTGTGACAGTGAAAGGCTCTGTCATTGTGGAAATGGGTTTGAGAAGAACGCAGGACTCTCAAACAGTCAGTTTGAGAGGTTCCAGCAAATGTTTTGCAAGCACAGAAAGCTATGTTTTAAACTTTCCCTGGGTGAACCAAAAGATGGATGACATTCAGTGAAGGTAGGAAATCGGCAACAAGGACATATAAAGAAGATTTTGCTCTAAATAAAATTTTAATGAAATGTTTGCTTACATGCACATGAAATTACTGATGATCTAAGCAGGATCGTGGTGTCAGAGGCTGGCAAAAAGATTCTGCGTAAAAAAAAAAAAAAAAAAACACACACACAAAAGAATTCATAAAGTTCTAGTGTTTTCTAACTTAATCATCCAAACAGCATTTAGTCATATAAAGAGAAATCTATATTTCTATTCCATATATGATAAATTATACTTCCATTCCATTGAGTTTACAATGTCACTAAACCCAAAACAGTAAAATCAGTCTGTATATGCAGTAAAGCATGCTTGTTATACTCACTGTGGAACCTAAGGGGTTAACCCTCCACATTGTGTAAAAAAGATGTTTGATCCTGACTTCTCTGATCCTCCCCTTCTTCTACTGTCCCCAAATCATCTCCTGATAGAACAGAGCCTTGGAGCAAGCTGCACATGCTCAGTTTGGTGTGTATTGCTAGAGGTTTTTTTTTTCTTAGGAGTGTGCCTATCAGGGCCAATCAGCACTGTCCAGACAGAGGTCAGGGGTCCTGCAGCCTCATAGGACAATCAGGGGAGAATGAAATCTCCTCCTGCAAGCTTTACCCAGTGCTCTTCTGGACATTGATAGAAGTCACAAGACTGCTCTAACTGCTCATGAGAAAAGGTATTTAGCAGTTTTATATATTCCAAAATAATTGCATTTCTATGTACTGTGTACTGTGGGAGATCGGATACAGTGAATCCAGGGTCCTGGGCTTAGTAGCACTTAGTGTGCATGCATATATACAGTATGGGTTTACACGCGTACACCTGTAGATTACCAACCACGAACGTACATTTTTCTATTTTTACTTTATGGATCTGAACGCAGTACAATTTACTAATCTTTGTGTACTGTGTGCATGGGCCCATATGAAACAAGAGACCTGTGTTTTAGATTCAACAAAAACAAACTGCACTTTTTTTTTTTCTTTGCACATTGTAATGCAGTAACAGATGAAGCTGTGATTGTGCCCCTCTCACTCTGCACAGTGGGCAGATGTGTTTATAAACAAACCTCATGTGATTACCTTTATTGGCTCTCATGTTGATCACGATTGGAAACCGTATTAATTGGGTCATTAGTGTGAAGGCTGCAGTAGTGATCCATGTAAAGGGGGGCATAGGTGATTAGTGTAGGAGGGGTGCAGAGGTGATCCATATAAGGGGGGTGCAGAGGTGATCCATATAAGGGGGTGCAGAGGTGATCAGTGTAAGAGAGGTGCAGATGAGTGCAGAGGTGATCAATGTGAGGGTGGTGCATGGAGGTGCATAGATAAGCAGTATAAGAGGAGTACAGGGTTGGGGGTGTAGAGTTGTGCAGTTTAAAAGGCGTGCTGAGGTGACCAATGTTTGAGGAATGCTAGGGGGTGCAGAGGGGATCCCTGTAAGGGGGTGCAGAGGTGATCAGTGCAAGAGGGCTGCAGGGGAGTGCAGATGTGATCAATGTGAGGGTGGTGCATGGAGGTGCAGAGATAAGCAGCATAAGAGGAGTAGGGGAGAGTGTAGAGCTGTGCAGTGTAACGGGGGTGCAGAAGTGACCAATTTATTGGGGATGTTGGGGAGTGCAGATTAATTACCTTTTATTGGCTCTCATGTCTATGTTAAGCATTAGAAGAGGAGAGTGTGGGGGGGGGGGGGGGTGAAGAGTTGTGCAGTTTAAAAGGGGTGCAGAGGTGACCAATGTGAGGGTAATGCATGGAGATGCAGAGATAAGCACAATAAGAGGAGTGTGGGGGGGGGGGGTGTGTAGGGTTGTGCAGTTTAAGGGTGGTGCAGAAGTGACCAATGTATAAGGGATGTTGGGGGGTGCAGAGGTAATCCCTGTAAGGGGGTGCAGAGGTGAGCAATGTAAGAGGGGTATCAATGGGGGATGCAGAGGTGATCAGTGTAGGAGGGGTTTGGGGAGCGGGGAGTGCAGAGATGATCAATGTAAGAGGGGTGCAGGGGAGTGCAGATGTGATCAATGTGAGGGTGATGCATGGAGATGCAGAGATAAGCACCATAAGAGGAGTGGGGGGGGGGGTGGGGGGTGGGGTTGTTAGGGTTGTGCAGTTTAAGGGTGGTGCAGAAGTGACCAATGTATAAGGGATGTTGGGGGTGCAGAGGTAATCCCTGTAAGGGGGTGCAGAGGTGAGCAATGTAAGAGGGGTACCAATGGGGGATGCAGAGGTGATCAGTGTAGGAGGGGTTTGGGGAGCGGGGAGTGCAGAGATGATCAATGTAAGAGGGGTGCAGGGGAGTGCAGATGTGATCAATGTGAGGGTGGTGCATGGAGGTGCAGAGTTAAGCAGCATAAGAGGAGTGTTAGGGGGTGTAGAGCTGTGCAGTTTAAGGGGGTGCAGATGTGTCCAATGTATTTGGGATGTTGGGGAGAGAAGATTGATTACCTTTATTGTCTCTCATGTTTATGTTTAAGCAGTATAAGAGGGAGGTGTGTGTGTAGAGTTGTGCAATGCCCAATGTATGAGGAATGCTGGGGGGGGGTGCAGAGGTGATCCCTGTAAGAGGATGCAGAGGTGAGTTATGTAAGAAGAGTGCAAGTGGGGGGTGCAGAGGTGATCAGGGTAGGAGGGGTTGGGGGGTGCAGAGGTGATCAGTGTGAGGGTGGTGCATGGAGGTGCAGAAATGAGCAGTATAAGAGTACGGGGATGGGGTGTAGAGTTGTGCAGTTTAAGGGGGTTTCAGAAGTGATCAATGTATGAGGGATGTTGAGGGGTGCAGAGGTGATCCCTGTGAGTGGGTGCAGAGGTGAGCAATGTAAGAGGGGTGCCAGTGGGGGGTGAAGAACTGATCAGTGTAGGAGGGGTGCAGGGAGTGGTGCAGAGGTGATCAATGTGAGGGTGGTGTATGGAGGTGCAGAGGTGATCAGTGTAGGAGGGGTGCAGGGAGTGGTGCAGAGGTGATCAGTGTAGGAGGGGTGCAGAGGTGATCAATGTGAGGGTGGTGTACGGAGGTGCAGAGGTGATCAGTGTAGGAGGGATGCAGGGAGTGGTGCAGAGGTGATCAGTGTAGGAGGGGTGCAGGGAGTGGTGCAGAGGTGATCAATGTGAGGGTGGTGTATGGAGATGCAGAGGTGATCAGTGTAGGAGGGGTGCAGGGAGTGGTGCAGAGGTGATCAGTGTAGGAGGGGTGCAGAGGTGATCAATGTGAGGGTGGTGTATGGAGGTGCAGAGGTGATCAGTGTAGGAGGGGTGCAGAGGTGATCAATGTGAGGGTGGTGTACGGCGGTGCAGAGGTGATCAGTGTAGGAGGGGTGCAGGGAGTGGTGCAGAGTTGATCAGTGTAGGAGGGGTGCAGAGGTGATCAATGTGAGGGTGGTGTACGGAGGTGCAGAGGTGATCAGTGTAGGAGGGGTGCAGGGAGTGGTGCAGAGGTGATCAGTGTAGGAGGGGTGCAGAGGTGATCAATGTGAAGGTGGTGTATGGAGGTGCAGAAGTGATCAGTGTAGGAGTGGTGCAGGAAGTGGTGCAGAGGTGATCAGTGTAGGAGGGGTGCAGAGGTGATCAATGTGAGGGTGGTGTATGGAGGTGCAGAGGTGATCAGTGTAGGAGGGGTGCAGAGGTGATCAATGTGAGGGTGGTGTACGGAGGTGTAGAGGTGATCAGTGTAGGAGGGGTGAAGGGAGTGGTGCAGAGGTGATCAGTGTAGGAGGGGTGCAGAGGTGATCAATGTGAGTGTGGTGTACGGAGGTGCAGAGGTGATCAGTGTAGGAGGGGTGAAGGGAGTGGTGCAGAGGTGATCAGTGTAGGAGGGGTGCAGAGGTGATCAATGTGAGGGTGGTGTATAGAGGTGCAGAGGTGATCAGTGTAGGAGGGGGTGCAGGGAGTGGTGCAGAGGTGATCAGTGTAGGAGGGGTGCAGAGGTGATCAATGTGAGGGTGGTGTATGGAGGTGCAGAGGTGATCAGTGTAGGAGGGGTGCAGGGAGTGGTGCAGAGGTGATCAGTGTAGGAGGGGCGCCGAGGTGATCAATGTGAGGGTGGTGTATGGAGGTGCAGAGGTGATCAGTGTAGGAGGGGTGCAGGGAGTGGTGCAGAGGTGATCAGTGTAGTAGGGGGGTGCCGAGGTGATCAATGTGAGGGTGGTGTATGGAGGTGCAGAGGTGATCAGTGTAGGAGGGGTGCAGGGAGTGGTGCAGAGGTGATCAGTGTAGGAGGGGTGCCGAGGTGATCAATGTGAGGGTGGTGTATGGAGGTGCAGAGGTGATCAGTGTAGGAGGGGGTGCAGGGAGTGGTGCAGATGTGCTCAGTGTAGGAGGGGTGCAGGGAGTGGTGCAGAGGTGATCAGTGTAGGAGGGGTGAAGGGAGTGGTGCAGAGGTGATCATTGTAGGAGGGGTGCAGAGGTGATCAATGTGAGGGTGGTGTATGGAGGTGCAGAGGTGATCAGTGTAGGAGGGGGTGCAGGGAGTGGTGCAGAGGTGATCAGTGTAGGAGGGGTGCAGAGGTGATCAATGTGAGGGTGGTGTATGGAGGTGCAGAGGTGATCAGTGTAGGAGGGGTGCAGGGAGTGGTGCAGAGGTGATCAGTGTAGGAGGGGTGCAGAGGTGAGTTTAGGGGGTCTAGAGCTGAGCAGTGGAAGAGCGGTGCAGGAGAGTGCAGGGGTAAGGAGTATAAAACAGGGGCACTGCTATTTTCCTTGAAATGCTCAGGGGTTCCCCAGGTCTTTTACAATCCTATTTGTATAACACGAATATTTATTATTTAATAAACAAAGTGTCAGTTTTTTGCTTTACAAATAAGAAAAAAGAACAATAGTTAACTGGAGATAAACATGCTTAATGTTTGCTTGTTTGTTTCATCATCATCATCATCATCATCATTCTTATTATTATTATTATTATTATTATTATTATTATTGTGCTGTTATTTGCCTTTGCGTGGCTTTGCTGACATTTTAATATTTCTTTTCTTGAGCCCCAGTATTATTTGGACCCCTAGTACATTCCCTCTCATACATTATGTGATTAAACCCCTCCCAGCTGTCAGTCTTAACTTCCCCTCGCTTCTGTAGTTTGTATCCTGAGCAAAGCTTTAGTCTTGCCTGCGTTCAGCATGTCTGTACCTTCCCCAGGAGTTGTCTACCTCTGCCTTATGGTCTTGGTCTTCACTCATGTTTCAGGTTAGTCCTATGATCGCATTGGTGATAAAAATATCGAACTGTTCTGTCTGACTGTGGGGTGTGTATAGAACTGGCTGGAAAAAACAAGAATTTCAGAAGGATGTAATGAGACACCAGCATGATGTGGACTGTTGTGCGTTGTAAATAGAGCGGATCCATGGGGTTGTCTAAGTATCTCTATCCAATGGTGTCCCAATTTTTGTTTTGTTATGATGATACAATGTCAAAAATATTTTTCCAATGTTTAAAATGAACCTTGTTCGTAATTTTTGTTTAAGTAAAAGCCACTTTACACGCCTTGAGATGATATTTCTGCCTTGCGCTTCACTGTCCTGTTATCTGAGAACTCCCTACCCAGTGGATCGTTGTCCATTATACTTATCTAGTTTACCTGCTATAATCACTATATCTACTGGTTTGTATTATTCATTTGTTATATTATGATATTTTGCCTCGAGATGAATCGCACTTTAAACAAACATCTTATGACCCGTCTGCGTTACGGGAGAACATGCAAGATGTCTATGTGCGGACTGTGATCCGTATCTGTATATGACTTGATATGCCTTTCATATTTCAATAAAATACTTTTTTTGGAGAATAAAAAAAAAAGTAAAAGCCACCTAAAACACAGTTGTATGACTTAGGCTTGCAAGTAGGATTGTATAAGTCATCACTGGCTTTTAAGTTAATGATGTACATATACCTCCCAAACAAGACTCAATGATTCCATCCCGGAAAATGCATCTCAATGCAACAGCAAATTCAAAAAATCTGTAATAATAGTAGTACCCTGCATGCTGCTCATCCATGTCTGTTCAACCTCTTTCCCAAGCACCCATCATTCGGTGCATTGATGGGCAACTTGCCTGATAGAAGAAGGGGGACATACAACCAGTAGAGGATCTGGGGTGCAGGCAGGGGTTGGGTGCTATGGACGTAATGCCAAAGATGAGGGATGACCCCATCAGCTGACATATCCTTGTATCCTCTCTTCATTATAAAAGAAAACTGTAATGGTGGAGTTGGGAATATTTATTACTGTTTTTTTTACTTAAAGTGGAGTTCCACCCAAAAGTGGAAGCTCCACTTGTTTACCCCCCCCCCCCCCCCCCCCCCCCCCACACACACACACACACACACACACACACACTCTGCCATATTTGGCACTTTTTTGGGGGAAGCAGATGCTTGGTTTTGACAGGTACCCGCTCCCGCTTCCCGCTCAGTTCACCGCGGCGAAGTGAGCTGGAAGTTCGGCCCCCCTCCTTCCTCCCACAGTCTTCTGGGACACTTCACAGGTCCCAGAAGTCTGCCCAACCAATCAGGATGCGCAGCGCAGTGGGCACCCAGCTGTGAAACCACAAGTTGTCACAGTCCGGTGCCCACAGCGCCGGGGAGAAGAGAGGGAGAGAAGGGACGGTGCGGGTGAGCACATCGCTGGACCCTGGGACAGGTGAGTGTGTGTTTATTAACCACTTCCTGTCCGGACACTTTCACCCCCTTCCTGTCCAGGGCAATTTTCAGCTTTCAGCGCTATCACACTTTGAATGACAATTGCACGGTCATGCAACACTGTACCCATATGAATTTTTTACCATTTTTTTGAGACAGATAAAGCTTTATTTTGGTGGTATTTATTCACCGCTGGGATTTTTATTTTTTTGCTATGTAAATGAAAAAGTCCAAAACATTTTTAAAAAAGTGTTTTTCTTATAAAATTTTGCAAATAAATAATCTTTCATCATAAATCTTGACCAAAATTTATTCCATTATATTTTTAGTAAAAAAAAAATAAGCCAAATTAGTTTATAACAAAAAAATTATAATTTTTAAACATTTTGTTTACATTTTTATTTTATTTTTTTATATTATTTTTTATGTTTTTTTTTTTTACATACTGTCACCCTAGCAGTACAGTGTCACCATGGTGACACTGTACTACTTGTGGGGGGTGATGAAGATTTTTTTTTTTTTTTTACAGTGATTGCTTTTACACCCATATAGGATGTAAAAGCAATCATTTCTCTTTCTCTCTGTCTGCATTCTTGCAGCCATTGAGAAATACTGAGTGAGCTGTGATTGGTCACACCTTGTCACATGGTACAAGGCTGTTGTGAATAGCCTTGTACCATGTGACCTCTGTGATCATTCACAGATTTCACACGTAGTAAGCAATGATGTCACAAGTGACATCTTGCTTACTACTTTGCATGTGATCACTGATTGGCCTATCAGTTATCACATGATCGGGACCTCGTACAGAGGTCCCGTCTGACGATCGGTGTTTCACTGTGTCCAGAGGACACAGCGGGTACCGGATCGCGGTGCTGCGTGCTCCCAATGAGCGCACACAGCTAGAAAAGGCGGGTGCCGTTTATGAACGGCAACCCGCCCCTGGACTGCCACCGCCCTGCCATTTATAAACAGCAGGCGGACGGCAAGAGGTTAAAAGTCAGCAGCTACAGTTTTTGTAGCTGCTGACTTTTAATAACACAAAAATGAAGGGAACTCCGCTTTAACCAAACCCTCGATAATATGTACAGTAGTAGAGGTCTTTTGGATATTTTATGCCTTTAAGGCTTAAATTTCAATTTGGAAGACATATATCTTAGGGCTCTAAAGCAGCCCATAGATGATTCATTTTTTTTTTTTTTGTTCAACCGGCGAGTTGAATGGAAAAAAAAACTGACTCAATTCCTCCCACTCTTCCTTCCTCACTGCTGGCTATAGCCAGTGGTGATGATCGAGCAGAAATTTTCCAACAAGGTGGTAGTACTGAATCTCCCTGCCCATTCATGCATCGAAATTTGACCGGTCCCTATTGGCCAAATTTCGATCCATGTTTGGCCGGCTTAAAGTCAGCGCTCTTTAAAGCGGAGTTCCAGCGCCCGGCCGCCATCCCTTAAAAAAAATTAACAATCAGCAGCTACAAGTATTGTAACTGCTGACTTTTAATATTAGGGCACTTAGCTGTCAAGGGTTCCAGCGGTGTCCTTACCCCAAGCCTATTCTTCATTCAGCTGTCAGGTGCTGGTGCTGCCATCTTGGCTAAGGGAAATCAGCAGTGAAGCTTTATGGCTTCAAAGCCAGTTTCCTACTGCGCATGCGCGAAGCACACAACACTTTGTGATTAGGCCACAGTCCTAGTGTCCCAGAGGGCTGTGGGGGGCCGAGCTTGCGGCTCAGTATGTACCGGCACTTATCTGTGCAGGGTTCCATTGATGTCCTCCCCCTGAGCCTATTCTTCAGTCGACTGTTGGGTGCTGGCGCCGCCATCATAACTAAGGGAAACCGGCAGTGAAGGCTTAGAACTTCGTAGCCGGTCTCCTACTGTGCATGCCTGAAGCACGTGAACGGGCCACAGTCCTGTGGCACCTGCGAAATGTCCCAGAGGGCTGCGGGGGGGCTGAGCTTCCAGCTCAGTATGCAACGGCACTTATCTGTGCAGGGGTCCATTGGTGTCTTCAACCCAAGCCCATTCTTCAAACGGCTGTCGGGTGCTGGAGCCGCCATCTTGGCTAAGGGAAACCGGCAGTGAAGCCTTACAGCTTCACAGCCATTTTCCTACTACGCATGCTTGAAGCGTGCAGTGCTTTGTGAATGGGCCGCAGTCATCTGGGACCTGTGAAGTGTCCCAGAGGGCTGAGGGGGGGGCTGAACTGAGCCAGAAGTGGGAGTGGTTACCTGTCAAAACCAGGGACCTCCTCCCCCCAAAAAGATGCTAAATGAGAGGGGTAGGAGGCGGATGAGCAGAATTTCCACTTTTGGGCGGAACTCTGTTTTAAATAACTATGATTTACAACTTATCTTCTGAACCAAAAATAATCTAAAATATATTTCAATGAACAAAAAATGTCTTTTTTTAAAATCATTTTTCTTTTTCTCAAGATAAAGGTACCAAGATGTTAATTTTTGAACAAATATATTTCAATGCTTTACCACAGTTTGTTATTTCTTCCATCTACTACTTCCTCTTTAAAGGTATCCAAAATAATAAATGCACATTTTTTTGCAGGTAAAAAAAAACTGCTTTTTTTTTTTTTTTTTTTTTTTCTGGAGCCTTTAAAGCATTGCACCAGTGATCAGCAGATCTGTCTATATTTGCTTGCCTGTATGGAATGTTTATGCAAGTAGATATACTGACAGGAAGACTGAATGTACTACCTCAGAGCCCTTAACATCCGTGGTTTTTTTTTTTTTTTTTAAATTTGACAGCTAGCGAGAGGGAAGAAGATCCCTGCTCGGTGTCAAAGCAGGGTGGAGCGGGAACTGGTGCATTCATAACATGTTACATGTTACACCCTATACGGGTATAACATTTCACATGTTATCAAAAGGTGAACTTATCCTTGAAGCTGGCCATACAATTGTTGAATTTTGTTCAAAAATGTGTTTGTAAAGACCATTCATTCAATTTTCTAATGATTAACGGGGTCAAATTGACATTCATTTTTAACCGTGATAACAAGAATATTAAAATAAATTTTCTAGAATGAACGAATTTCAAACAGTGAATGTAGTTTTTGTCCGTAAAAGTCCATTCGCCCCAAAATCAAATAATTAAAGCTTTTTTTTTTTTCTTTTTACAAACATCAAACATCATTCATCAATTCGTCAAAATGACTAAAAATAATTTTCCTATAAATACTCGTACAGACGTTCCCTTTAAAATCTTCTAGGTATCTTTCCACCTTTAACATGACATGAGCTTGGGCAGGTGGCTCAGGCAGCAATGGTATATGACATATGGCCATGGAATAAATTTGCAGCCTTTAAATGATCATGGGGAGTGAATAATTGCCTGCCAAAATAATTCCTTTCAGAAGTAATAAGAAAGAGATAATGGACAGAAGGATGACCTGTTTACAGAATATCATTTTGAAATGTATTATTGCATTAAGTTACAATTTTTTAGTGCTAGTTCACACTGGAAACGCACAGGAAGGAGCTCCATGTTTCTGTCCGTGCGATACAGTTTTCAACCTATTAATTTGAATCAACTGAAATTGCACTGGATCGCACCAAAAGTATTGAATGCACTACTTTTGCAACCGCATTGCATGGTACTTCGGAACTATGTGATCTGATGCAGGAGAACTATGTGATCTGATATAGGCAAACTATGTGATCTGATGCAGGAGAACTATGTGATCCGGTGCAGGCGACCTATGTGATCTGGTGTAGGCGACCTATGTGATCTGGTGCAGGAGAACTATGTGATCTGGTGCAGGCGAACTATGTGATCTGGTGCAGGCGACCTATGTGATCTGGTGCAGGCGACCTATGTGATCTGGTGTAGGCGACCTATGTGATCTGATGCAGGAGAACCATGTGATCTGGTGCAGGAGAACTATGTGATCTGGTGCAGGCGACCTATGTGATCTGGTGCAGGCAACCTATGTGATCTGGTGCAGGCGACCTATGTGATCTGGTGTAGGTGACCTATGTGATCTGATGCAGGAGAACTATGTGATCTGGTGCAGGAGAACTATGTGATCTGGTGCAGGCGACCTATGTGATCTGGTGCAGGCGACCTATGTGATCTGGTGCAGGAGAACTATGTGATCTGGTGCAGGAGAACTATGTGATCTGGTGCAGGCGAACTATGTGATCTGGTGCAGGCGAAATATGTGATCTGGTGCAGGCGAACTATGTGATCTGGTGCAGGAGAACTATGTGATATGGTGCAGACGACCTATGTGATCCGGTGCAGGCGACCTATGTGATCCGGTGCAGGCGACCTATGTGATCCGGTGCAGGCGACCTATGTAATCCGGTGCAGGTGACCTATGTGATCCGGTGCAGGCGACCTATGTGACCCGGTGCAGGTGACCTATGTGACCTGGTGCAATAGAACTATGTGACCTGGTGCAGGCGACCTATGTGATCCGGTGCAGGCGACCTATGTGATCCGTGCAGGCGAACTATGTGATCCGGTGCAGGCGACCTATGTGATCCGGTGCAGACGACCTATGTGATCCGGTGCAGGCGACCTATGTGATCCAGTGCAGGCGACCTATGTGATCCGGTGCAGGCGACCTATGTGACCTGGCGCAGGAGAACTATGTGATCTGGTGCAGGCGACCTATGTGATCCGGTGCAGGCGACCTATGTGATCCGGTGCAGGCGACCTATGTGATCCGGTGCAGGCGACCTATGTGATCCGGTGCAGGCGACCTATGTGATCCGGTGCAGGCGACCTATGTGATCTGGTGCAGGCGAACTATGTGATCTGGTGCAGGAGAACTATGTGATATGGTGCAGACGACCTATGTGATCCAGTGCAGGCGACCTATGTGATCCGGTGCAGGTGAACTATGTGATCCGGTGCAGGCGACCTATGTGATCCGGTGCAGGCGACCTATGTGATCCGGTGCAGGCGACCTATGTGATCCGGTGCAGGCGACCTATGTGATCCGGTGCAGGTGAACTATGTGATCCGGTGCCAGTCGACCTATGTGACCTGGTGCAATAGAACTATGTGATCCGGTGCAGGCGACCTATGTGATCCGGTGCAGGCGACCTATGTGATCCGGTGCAGGCGAACTATGTGATCCGGTGCAGGCAACCTATGTGATCTGGTGCAGGCGACCTATGTGATCCGGTGCAGGCGACCTATGTGATCCGGTGCAGGCGACCTATGTGACCTGGTGCAGGAGAACTATGTGATCTGGTGCAGGCGACCTATGTGATCCGGTGCAGGCGACCTATGTGACCCGGTGCAGGCGACCTATGTGATCCGGTGCAGGCGACCTATGTGATCCGGTGCAGGCGACCTATGTGATCCGGTGCAGGCGACCTATGTGACCCGGTGCAGGCGACCTATGTGATCCGGTGCAGGCGACCTATGTGATCCGGTGCAGGCGACCTATGTGATGCCGGTGCAGGCGACCTATGTGATCCGGTGCAGGCGACCTATGTGATCCGGTGCAGGCGACCTATGTGATCCGGTGCAGGCGACCTATGTGATCCGGTGCAGGCGACCTATGTGATCAGGTGCAGGCGACCTATGTGATCCGGTGCATGCGACCTATGTGATCCGGTGCAGGCGACCTATGTGATCCGGTGCAGGCGACCTATGTGATCCAGTGCATGCGACCTATGTGATCCGGTGCAGGCGAGTCATTAGGATTACATTGACGCCTGCCGCAGCTTGCTTGCAAGCGAAATATATTTTGAATGTGGAGAAGGAAACGCACACAGAACACAGGTTTCCTGCACCATGTTCTGCTGGAAATGAACCCTGAAAGGGCAGAAATCAAATGTTCCCTGCCATTGTGGGAACTTTGTTGGGAATGATTTCTCATCTGTACAAATAAATATTATTGTATTACTATAAGCCTTCGAAAATCCCAGTCTCTTCCTGCAGACAATGGAATTTGCTGAGTTCCTCCAGAGGAAATTACCAAGAAGCCCAATTTAGTTCTTTCTCATAGATAATGATGGATTCGTTGGCAGAAGTGTAACATCATGTCTTTTAGTCCTCTACTAATCTTTAAATAAGGATTTTTTTTTTTGTGTTTTTTTTGTGCAACTGTGTTTTAGCCTTTGCTTGATGTAACCAAGATAACTTGATGTCATCAATACATTGTAAAAACCGATAATTACCTAGAGCAACCAAATATTTATTTTGTGTTTTTAGAGGGTCAGCAAAGTTAGAGAAACGTATTATTAGAAGTAGGTGGAGAATGGCTAGAGCAGTGGTTCTCAACCTTCCTAATGCCGCGACCCTTTAATACAGTTCCTCATGTTGTGGTGACCCTCAACCATAAAATTATTTACCCAGTAATTATAATTCATGAAGTGTCGTTTTACCTCCAATACAGCTGCTTTCAACACAGTAGCTGCTTTTAATAGAGTAGCTGCTTTCTACACAGTAGCTGCTCTTTACACATCAGAAATATGTGTTTTCTGATGGTCTTAGGGGACCCCTGTGAAAGGGTTGTTCGACCCCCAAAGGGGTCGCGACCCACAGTTTGAGAACCACTGGGCTAGAGGATGTGGAGGATGCATATTTTTAATATTTCATTCGTTTCGATTTTAAATGCATTCCATATTATTGACTTCACTGACATAAATAATTCAATTTACTTTCTGTTTACTAATGTAGGTAAGTGAGTCTGCAATGCAGATAGTGTTCTTGGCACAGTACAACATTTCTGAAACAGCGATTTTTAAATAAAAGTTAGCAATATTGAAAAACAATAATATTCATAATTGTCTGCATCCAGCAGATTGACTTGGAACATTGACAGCCTTTGTATGAGATTCCCAGAACACAACCCCACAAGCAATGCTTTAAGACCTTTTGGTTTTGGAGTCAACTGAGTAAACACATAGCTTTTTTTAGAAAGGGAGCCCAACGCCAACAATAACATACAGTGCTCAGTATAAATAAGTACACCCAAACAGATCTGTCAGAAAACTTACTTTTCTTTCAGAATCAACATTTTCTATGGGACACTGTACTGCAAAATCCTCCCACAAATGCCGGCCATTGATTGCAAACAAGATTTGTCAATTTGCACACACAAAAAAAGTATTTTTCTCAACAAATGTTGCAAAAATGAATACACCCCAATGAAAGTCTTAGGAGCATTTTAGACAACAAAATTCTAATTAATAAGAATTCAACTACAGGTGAGTCGAATTATTCATTAAACAGGTGTCCAGCAGACAGTTGATTATAAAAGGCCATTACCTAACAAAGAAAACCCTTCCCATTTCATGTTGTCAACAATGGCACCATATGGAAGAGACATTTCACAAGGCCTTAGAAAGAAAATAATTTATTTACACAAGAAAGGTGATGGCTACCAGAAGATCAGCGAAGCTTTACTTATCAGTCAGAATACTGCAGCAAAAGTGATACATAAATTTAATTACGATGGAACTGGAACCATCTCACAGAGACGTCCAGGCCGTCCATGGAAGTTAACACTTTGACAGGAACATCTTCTGATGAGAAGGGTTGAAGAAAATCGGCATGCAACTTCATTATCTAAAGAAATAGAAAGCCAAACTGGGGTGATTGTTTCCCGTGACACAATACGGCGTACAGTGCAGAGGAACGGCGTGCATGGGTGTCGTCCACAAAGGAAGCCTCTCCTAAAGCCCATGCACAAAAAAGCCCGCGTAGAATTTGCCAGGGCCCATGCTGAAACAGAAGACCACTGGGATTCTGTACTCTGGAGTGATGAGACCAAGATAATTGTTTTTGGAATGGATGGCTTCAAAACTGTATGGCGTTGCAAAGGTGAAAAGATGAGGAGTATAAAGAAAAATGCATGGTACCTACAGTGAAACATGGTGGTGGTAGTGTCCCTCTGTGGGGCTGCATGAGTGCTTCTGGTGTCCGGGAGCTCCATTTCATTGATTGTATCATGAATACACAGATGTACTGCTCTATACTGAACGAGAAGATGATCCCATCACTCCATGCCCTTGGTCGTCGTGCACTTTTTCCAACATGGCAATGATCCAAAACACACATCTAAGGCTACTGTTGCATTTCTGAAAAAAGTGATTCAGTGGCCAGGTTTGTCTCCTCATCTGAACCCAATCGAACACCTATGGGGGGATTCTGAAGAGACAAGTTGAGCATCACTCTCCATCCAGCATCCAGGCTCTAAAAGGTCATTCTTGAAGAATGGAAAAAGATCAATGTTGCAATTTGTCGGCAACTTGTCCAATCCATGCCTAGAAGACTTGGCGCTGTCCTTACAAATCATGGAGGTCATGCAAAATACTAGATGCCGTAGTTTTCGTTGTGAGGTGTATTCGTTTTTGCATCAGCTAATTTGAATAAAACTGAAGATTTTGTAATCTAAGTTATATTATTTACCTTATTTTCATGTAATGAGCTAAACAAATGTTCTATAAAACTCAGTTTTGTAAAAATGTTGGAAATTGTGCTTGCGTTCATTGAGATACTGATTAAAATCTTACTGTAACGTAGCTGGTGGTAGAATCTGAAGTGCAGAGGAGGGCCTCCCTTGCAGCTCTGGTTCAGGGGCCCTGGTAGAGTAATAGGGAGCGCTGGAGCACAGAGGTGTCCAAGTGCCTGGTAGGACTTCTGCGGATGGATGTTGACGTGCGTCAGGAATGTAGGAGCAGCTGGTGGATGGCACACTGGCAGAGGTGCAGGAACGGGTTGGCAGATGACACTTGGGCAGAAGTGCAGGAGCAGGATATTGGCAAGGATAAGCCAAATCAGGTGCAGGATCAGAGTAAAGCAAGGTCAGGTGGTCTGGGTCAGCAACTAGCAGGCAGAGTAAGCAGAAGAATAGTCAAAGGGCAGGCCAGGGGTTGGTGCAGGCAGCGTTCTAGCAGGGTCAATAACAGATCAGATCAGCAACAGAATCACAGGTAAGAGGATGCTCAGAAGTATAGGACCAAACAGCACTAATGCAAGGCATTAGCCCAGCTTAAGTAGCCCGTCTGGTGCCAATGTGCCTTCGCACATTCGCCAATTGGCCACGAGCAGGGCTAACGGGTTCTGCGCTCACGCATAGATATGAGCATTCTCTGACACTTAGTTTTCAGAAGGAGTGTACTCATTTATGCTGAGCACTGTATACAATGAAATGAACTATTTTATAGTTTGTGGAAATGCTAAGCTACCTTGAGGTTAGCCGGTGCTACAGATTTTAATGGAGACATCTCAATCAGGGTTCCATGGACCCTTAGGGGTAAGGATGAGCTTGGGTTTGGTCCAGGGCCGGGACAAGGGGCGGCTGCCCTGGGAGCAATGGTTTACTGTAGGGATGGGGTGCCTTCCTTCTGTTACAAGTCTGACAGGGGTAGTGATAGCGACTGTGATTTTGACAAGCGAGTGATTGCTGGCTGTACACAAAATGATGGCACACCGGGTGAGTGACCGACTCTCACATGTTGTGAACTGGAACCCAGGGTGCTGCACAGCTCGTCTGTGAGATTCAGTAACATGCACAAATCTGGAATATTGTAATGACATCACAGGTATGACAGAGACATTAAAAGGGAAATTAAACTTAATTTAGAGCAAAATGTGTTTGAGTAAGTGCCAGGGGCGGACTCACCATTTGGAAACTCGGGCACTGCCCGAGGGCCCGGGGTCAGTAGGGGGCCCCATGAGATGCCCCTGGTACCTTTTTCATAGGCTTTTTTGAGTTTGGGCATGGACACAGGGTCCCCATGATCTCCTATTGCCGGGGGGCCCCATGAGTTGTCAGTCCGCCCCTGGTAAGCGCTAAATCTAGCACGAAACGTGTTACCTTTTTAATGTTCCTACCATACCTGTGATGTCATTTTAATGATCCGTAAATATACCAAGGGGTGCAGCAAAATTCTGGATTTGTGCATATTACTGAATCTGACTGCTGGGTGTAGGATACCCTAAGCTTGCACATCATGAATGGGGTTTATATCTATGACCTTGTACTGGCACTGTCAGTGCCAGACCAATGAGTTTGGGTTAAGGGATTCACCATTCCAAAGCTGCATGTACACAAAGAGACAGGGATGTTTGTGCCATCGTTGAGCTAATATAGTCACATGGTCTTATTTACTTATTTCAGGTACTTATATAGCGCCGCCAATTTACGCAGCACTTTACATATATATTGTACATTCACATCACTCCCTAACCCTCAAGGGGTGTACAATCTAAGGTCCCTAACTTACATTTATACATACATATACTAGGGATAATTTAGACAGGATCCAATTCACCTACCAGCATGTCTTTGGAGTGTGGGAGGAAACCGGAGTACCCGGAGGAAACCCACACAGGCGGAACATGCAAACTCCAGGCAGGTGGTGCTGTGGTTGGGATTCGAACCAACAACCCTAGTGCTGCCAGGCGGAAGTGCTAACCATTTAGCCACTGTGCTGCCCATAGATTATTTATTTTTTTATTTTAGGTACTTATATATTGCCATCAATTTACGCAATGCTTTACATATATTATACATTCACATCAGTCCCTAACCCTCAAGGGGCGTACTATCTAAAGTCCCTAACTTATACATACACACATACTTGGGCCAATTTAGACAGGGGCCAATTAACCTACCAGCATGTCTTTAGAGAGTGGGAGTAACCGAAGGAAACCCACGCAAGCACAGGGAGAACATGCAAACTGCAGGCAGGTGGTGCTATGGTTGGGATTCGAGCCAAGGACCCTAGTACTGCCAGGTGGAAGTGCTAACCCCATTTAGATCAATAATATTAACCTAATATGGCCATATTAAGTCAATGATTTCACAAGCATTCCCGCCACTTTGTGTACATGCAGCAGCAGGATAGTGAATCCCCCGCCTTCGGCTCATTGACAGCTGTCTTCTGAATTTAGCCGAACAATGGTCTGGACCGAACCCAACCCTATCCCTACATAAAAGGTTGCGTGACGTTCCTTGAGCTGTGGTGGATTGTTATCCCATTTGAAGTGGGCCAATACCACTTGGCAGAGTCAGCGGCATGACGTCTTTGATCCTATCTAGAAGTACAGAAATAAAATGCTTTATAAAGATGGGAAGGGAAATATTATTCAGACTAGCACCAGTGTTTAAGAAATGGGAATTCTCTGCATTCTGCTGTTTATATATCTCCTATAAACAAAGCCCAGTTAGTCATCCAGCTTATTCCTAGATTATGCAGAGTACATGCAATACTATTGCTTTTCCTTTCCTTTTTTGGCTGCATCTGACTGCCTGTAACATGCCTAAAATGCCAGACATTTTTTTTTTTGGGGGGGGAAGGGGGGGGTTTTGTGTGGGTACCCAGAAGAAAAAATTCCATGCATTTTTATGTGTTGAGTCACAGCATCTTTGCCAATGGACCTATCTCTGTGAGTTCAGATTACGTAAAAAAAAAAAAAAATTAAACACCGAATGCATCATAATTTTCAGGTAAATGTCCTCGTGATATGTCTGACAACTACATTGCCAGATTTAACAATGGGTATGTCTATATTTGCCAGGGCTGGAAGGAAGTCTGTAGTTTATACAACCAGCCTAAAACTGTATAGCTGGATCTGCTGGGCTGAAAGAGAGAAAGATAGATCCCCCATCCACTCTAAACATCTGGAAGGAATGAATATCCTGCTGCCAGCTTTTGTATTCAGACAGCGGGCCCCTAAGGCTGTCTGGATATCTGAACAATGACTGCAGCTGTCTGGCCAACTTTCTTTCTACCTGGCTTCTTTGCATTCTTGATTAAATTTTGTCAAGTCTAGTAGTGTCAACAGGGCCACCCGTGGTTCAAATTTTCGACAATTTAAAATTTGGGCTGTGTATGGCCAGCTTTGGCAGAGGTTCCATTGTCCCAATATTTACTCTACCACTGGCTGTGCCCTCTCACTCTCCCTTTCTGCTAGACTAGAACAAAAATTATAACTTATGTGGCTAATTTCTAGTGTAAAAATACAAATAAATGAACAAAAATAGACCTTCAAAAAGTACAGAATAGAAGGGACACCCTCGTCATTCCAGATATACAAGGAATGCAACAAAAAATGTAAGGGGGCAATCCAGGCTGGCTAAAATAGAATACGAGTAACCACAAATGTCTTTTCAAATATTTCCATAGTAAAAAGCTTAATAAAGAACAGACCACAAAACAGATAAACATGGGAAGCTGGTCACAAATGTGAAGGAAAATGCAGATGCATTGAATTTGTTCTCTTCAGTTTTTACAGATGAAAATCAGGGGTTTGATTAACAGTAATATTATTGATGTTTAACTAAAGGTACCTCTGTGGATGACTGAAAACCAGGGGACTAGAGAAACTTAATGTGAACCAGGGGCGGACTGACAACTCATGGGGCCCCCGGGCAATAGGGGATCATGGGGCCCCTGTGTCCTTGCCCAAACTCAAAAAAGCCTATGAAAAAGGTACCAGGGGCATGTCATGGGGCCCCCTACTGACCCCAGGCCCTCAGGCAGTGCCTGAGTTCCCAAATGGTCAGTCCGCCCCTGTGCTCATATATCTACTTTAGGGAGCCAGGCTTTCAGAAACTGCTAGTTGCCTGCAGGGGCGGACTGACCATTTGGAAGCTCGGGCACTGCCCGAGGGCCCGGGGTCAGTAGGGGGCCCCATGAGATGCCCCTGGTACTTTTTTCATAGGTTTTTTTGAGTTTGGGCAAGGACACAGGGGCCCCATGACTCCTATTGCCCGGGGGCCCCATGAGTTGTCAGTCCACCCTTGGTTGCTGGCTTCCTCTGGCTGTTTGATATGCTGAAAGCATGCATAGTTTTTCTGTGATTTAGAAAGCACTGAAGCCACAGGATCCCCTCCTTTTAGAACACAGGTGTCAAACACAAGGCCCGAATCCGGCCCTCCAGGCCATTTTATGTGGCCCTTGCACCTCTCCTGCAGGTACCCCCTTGTCTGGGCCCCACCTTGTCTCAGCAGTTGGCAGCAGAGAGGAGAATAGAACTCCTCTGCCAAATCCTGCACCTCTCAGTGCAGCTGCAGCACCCCCTCATCTCTGCCTCCCCTGGTCTCTGCATTCAGCAGACTCTGGTATCTGACTCCCCTCCTCCTCTGGTCCTCCTCCAGACCCTGCACTTTCTGCTTTCCAGCTCTGCTCCCAAAGGGGGTGCACAGTGAGGTTAGGGAGGGTGTGAGATTCTTGACATCTGATGTAATGGAGGGTGGGGGTGCTCTGGGAAATCTAGTCTTACAAATACAACCAGCCCTTTGAGGGCAACCATAATGCTGATACAGCCTGCGATGAAATGGAGCGTTGGCAGCCTCAATACTTTCTTCATACCACTGTCCTTTAACCTCCTTAGCGGTATTCCCGAGTGTAGCTGGGGGTAAAATTTCTATACCAAAAGCGGTAACCCCGAGCTACACTCGGGCTTACCATGCGGCGTTGCTCTGGGGGTCCCTGAAGCACTTACCTTGTCCTTCGCTCCCACGATGTGTCCCCTGCAGCGTCCCCGGCCATCTCCTCCGGCCGATGCCGGCATCCGGCTTCTGTGTTCCGGTCCCTGTGACGTCGGGACGTACGGGCGCCGGAACTGGCGGCAAATTTGAAATTTTTAAAAAATGTCATTTTTGCTGTCATTGCTGTTTCAATGCATTTCACATATATTTTGTCCCTACTGCTTTGTCCTGCGCCCTGCCTGCATTTTGACTGTTCTTTCTGCCTGGAAACTGAGAAAAGTCCATGGCGTCCAAAAAGCGTCCCTTTACGTCAAAAGCGGGTTTAGACCAGCTAGAGAACAGCGATAGTAAATTAGAACCACTTGCAGAATTGAGTGATAATGATTCGAGGGGGAAATTCGTCATCAGACACTGAAAACGATTTTGCGACTTTGCTCAGCGATGTGCGAATTTGCCTCTGTATTTCAAATTTCAGTATTTTTGGTTTGATTATATTATTGAATTAAATTTATTATTATTATATTATTATTTTTTATGATTATTTATTAAATTGTAATTTATGATTTCGTGTTTCAAATTTTATCATACCCGGGATGTTTAATAGACTCTTGTTCGGACAGATTTCAGTGAGTTATTCCTAAAAATTACAGCCTACAATAAAAAACTACATATTTCCATGCAAAAAAATGTACCGCTTTCAGCACAAAAAAAATCGGAAAGAATCATACCGCCAAGGAGGTTAATTACCAGGCTGTATATATTGCATGGGAAAAAAAGAAAACAGCTGCAGTTGCCTTGCTCAGTATACCCATCAAGAAGGGGTTAAACACAGCAGCAGTGCATTTGTCTATATGCAAACAGATGTTGGGGGTTTCCCAGCAACAGTTCAAAGGCATCATCATAAAATGAAATCCCTACAAAGGAAGCTTGGCGGATGTTAATGCTGAGCCCTGCATCTGATAATATACACAAAGCAGCCAGACACTTTGTATTTACAGAAGGAGATTAGTTGTGGTATCCTCTGTATTTCTTTCAGTTTTCTTTAACCCCTCGCCTACCGGGCACGTTTACTCCCTTCCTGCCCAGGTCAATTTTCAGCTCTTTTACACTTTGAATGACAATTGCGCGGTCATGCAACACTGTACCCATGTGAAATTTTTATCATTTTTTTCACACAAATAAAGCTTTCTTTGGGTGGTATTTAATCAACAGTGAGGGTTTTTTTTTTTTCTTTGCGCTATAAATGAAAAAAAGCGAAAATTTGCAAATAAAAAAAGTTTTCTTTGTTTCTATATTAAAATTTTGCAAACCGGTAATTTTTCTCCTTCACTGATGTGCGTTGATGAGGCTGCACTGACAGGCAGCATTGATGGGCACTGATAAGCAGCGCTGATGAGATGGCACTACTAGGCAGCACTGATGGGCACTGACAGGCTGCACTGATAAGGCAACACTGGTGGGCATTGATAAAGAGGCACTGATGATGTTGCACTGATATGGATGGGCACTGATGAGGCGTCACTAATAGGCAGCACTGATGAGGCAGCATTGATGAGGCAGCACTGGTGGGCATTGATGAGGAGGCACTGATGGAAACCAATAGGTAGCACTGAAGGGCACTGATGAAGCGGCACTAATAGGCAGCACTGATGGGCACTGATGAGGTGGCACTAATAGGCAGCACTGATGGGCACTGACAGGATGCACTGATAAGGCAGCACTGGTGGACATTGATAAAGAGGCACTGATGATGCTGCACTGATATGCAGCACTAATGGGCACTGATAGATGGCACTGATGGGCACTGATGAGGCGTCACTAATAGGCAGCACTGATGGGCACTGACCGTCTGCACTGATGAGGCAGCATCGATGAGGCAGCACTGGTGGGCATTGATGAGGAGGCACTGATGGAAACCAATAGGTAGCACTGAAGGGCACTGATGAAGCGGCACTAATAGGCAGCACTGATGGGCACTGATGAGGCGGCACTAATAGGCAGCACTGATGGGCACTGACAGGCTGCACTGATAAGGCAGCACTGGTGGGCATTGTTGGGGAGGCACTGATGGGCACTAATAGGTAGCACTGAAGGGCATTAACTGGTGGCACTTATAGGCGGCACTGTTGGGCACCGATTGGCAGCACTGTTGAGCACTGATGGGCAGCACTGCTGGGAACTGATGGGCAACACTGTTGGCCACTTTTGGAGCTGCACTGATCAGGGCACAGATAATCAGTGCCCTGATTATCAATGGAGATGTCTGCTTTGATAGTTGCCAGTTACCTGTAGTGCTTTCCTCACACTGTCACAGCATGAGGAAAGTACTGCTGATAACTGGCAAGTGATTGGACACAGCTGATCACGTGGTAAAAGGCTGCTGTGATTGGCCTTTTACCATGTCATGTGATCAGCTGTGTCCAAAGGAGCATGCAGCCAGTGAAGTCCCAGGATGATGTACACATGCTTCTCTCAAGTCATTAATTCTGTAAAAGCAGGAATGCACCCCCCAAAAAAATTAACCTTCAAAAACAAGTCAGCAATGGTAGTTATTTTATTTGTCTTAAAGTTTCTTTTTAAGTCCAGAAATTGTTGTCTTTGCTGTCCTCCATACCACCCGACTCTGAACTCTCCCCCATTAGCTCTGAGACAGCATTGCTCTCTCACCCCACTTTCCTGCACTACTCAGGCATTTGTGACATCATTGTCTTTTGCAATATCGCTTGCATCACTCTTTTCTAAGAAGTTTCTCCACCGCATTACCCTCTCCCCGCATTATCTTCCTTGTACTATATAGAAGGTCCAGGTCGGTCTGTGCTTTTTCCACCTCCACACACTAACAGGTGCTGCCCCTGCTCCATGCAGTCTGCATAACGGGGCGGCACAGTGGCTTAGTGGTTAGCACGTCTGCCTTGCAGTAAATGGGTCATGGGTTTGATTCCTGACCATGGCACCTCCTGCATGGAGTTTGCATGTTCTCTCTGTGCTTGTGTGAGTTTCCTCCCACACTCCAAGGACATGCTGGTAGGTTAATTGGATCCTGTCTAAATTGGCCCTAGTATGTGTATGTATGAATGTAAGTTAGGGACCTTAGATTCTACACCCCTTGAGGGTTAGGGTCTGATGTGAATGTACAAAATATATGTAAAGTGCTGTGTAAATTGACAGAGCTATATAAGTACCTGAAATAAATAAATAATAGGAAATAGAAATCCAGTTGGCTGTATGTCCAATAAAATCACCTTTATTGAATCATCATCCAAATACACGCTCCACAATACAATAGAAAAGGGAAAAGAGCACACCAGCTGATACATTGATGTTGGCGCTTTATCTTCCTTGTCCTACTCTCCTCTAAATGCATGCTTGTCTGGATGACCTCTCCACTGCACCACTCTCCTCTGGATGCATTCATCCACAGACCGTTCCCCACTGAAAGCATTTTGCTCCACATCACTCTCCTCAGTGCACTCTCTGCAGTACTGCTGTCTATAGGAAACACTCTCTCCTGCACCACAGTCTTCAGAAATGACTCTTCCAAGCACCACTGTCTTCTAGAAGCCCTCTCCTCTGGATGCACTGTACCCAACATCACTCTCCTCTGGATGCACTGTACCCAACATCGCTCTCCTCTGGATGCACTGTACCCAACATCGCTCTCCTCTGGATGCACTGTACCCAACATCGCTCTCCTCTGGATGCACTGTACCCAACATCGCTCTCCTCTGGATGCACTGTACCCAACATCGCTCTCCTCTGGATGCACTGTACCCAACATCGCTCTCCTCTGGATGTACTGTACCCAACATCGCTCTCCTCTGGATGCACTGTACCCAACATCGCTCTCCTCTGGATGTACTGTACCCAACATCGCTCTCCTCTGGATGTACTGTACCCAACATCGCTCCCCTCTGGATGTACTGTACCCAACATCGCTCTCCTCTGGATGTACTGTACCCAACATCGCTCCCCTCTGGATGCACTGTACCCAACATCGCTCCCCTCTGGATGCACTGTACCCAACATCGCTCTCCTCTGGATGCACTGTACCCAACATCGCTCTCCTCTGGATGTACTGTACCCAACATCGCTCCCCTCTGGATGCGCTGTACCCAACATCGCTCTCCTATGGATGTACTGTACCCAGCATCGCTCTCCTCTGGATGCACCGTACCCAACATCGCTCCCCTCTGGATGCATTGTACCCAACATCGCTCCCCTCTGGATGCACTGTACCCAACATCAGTCTTCTCTGGATGCACTGTACCCAACATCGCTCTCCTCTGGATGCACTGTACCCAACATCGCTCTCCTCTGGATGCATTGTACCCAACATCGCTCTCCTCTGGATGCATTGTACCCAACATCGCTCTCCTCTGGATGCATTGTACCCAACATCGCTCTCCTCTGGATGCATTGTACCCAACATCGCTCTCCTCTGGATGCACTGTACCCAACATCGCTCTCCTCTGGAAGCATTGTACCCAACATCGCTCTCCTCTGGATGCACTGTACCCAACATCGCTCTCCTCTGGATGCACTGTACCCAACATCGCTCTCCTCTGGATGCACTGTACCCAACATCGCTCTCCTCTGGATGCACTGTACCCAACATCGCTCTCCTCTGGATGCACTGTACCCAACATCGCTCTCCTCTGGATGCACTGTACCCAACATCGCTCCCTTCTGGATGCACTGTACCCAACATCGCTCTCCTCTGGATGCACTGTACCCAACATCGCTCCCTTCTGGATGCACTGTACCCAACATCGCTCTCCTCTGGATGTACTGTACCCAACATCGCTCTCCTCTGGATGCATTGTACCCAACATCGCTCCCCTCTGGAATCACTCTCCCCATCACCTCTCTCCTCTGGAAACACTTCCCCACACTCCTATCCTCTGGATGCACTGTACCCAACATCGCTCTCCTCTGGATGCACTGTACCCAACATCGCTCCCCTCTGGATGCACTGTACCAAACATCACTCCCCTCTGGAATCAGTCTCCCCATCACCTCTTTCCTCTGGAAGCATTTCCCTACACCCCTGTCCTCTGGATGCACTCTACCTAACATCGCTCCCCTCTGGAAACACTCTTCCCAACACCACTTTCCTCTGGAAACAATCTTCCCCAAACTACTGGTCCCTGGATGCATTAACCCAGCACCACTCTCCTCTGGAAGTACTCACCCCTACATTACTGTCATCTGGATACGCTATCCTCAGCACAATTTTCCTTTGGAAGCATCCTACCACATGCTGCTGTCCTCTGGATGTGCTCTCCCTATCACCACTCTCCTCTGGAACACTTTCCCTAGAACAATTTAACTCTGAGAAACTCTCCCCAGAACCACTCCTCTGGAACACTCTCCCTAGAACAACTCTGCTCTGGAACAATCTCCCAAGCACCGCTCCTCTGGAACATTTGCTCCAGAACTACTCTCTTCTGGATGCACTCTCCCCAGAACCACTCTCCTCTGGAACACTCTCCCTAGAACAACTCTGCTCTGGAACACTCTCACAAGCACCACTCCTCTGGAACATTCACCCCAGAACCACTCTCCTCTGGAACATTCTCCCTAGAACCACTCTCCTCTGGATGCACTCTCCCCAGCAGCATTCTCCTCTGTAACACTCTACCCAGCACTGTTGTCCTCTGGATGCACTCTTCCCAGCACCACTCTTCTCTGGAACACTCTCCCCAGCACAACTCTCCTCTGGATGCACTTTCCCCAGCACCACTCCCCTCTGGAACACTCTCCCCAGAACCACTCTCCTTTGGATGCACTCTCCCCAGCACCACTCTCCTCTGGATGCTCTCTCCCCTACACCACTGTCCTCTGGATGCTCTCTTCCCTGCACCACTCTCCTCTGGAACACTCTCCCCTGCACCACTCTCCTCTGGAACACTTTCCCCAGAACCTCTCTCCCCTGGAACACTCTCCCTGCACCACTCTCCTCTGGATCACTCTCCCCAGCACCACTCTCCTCTGGAACACTCTCCCTAGCACCACTCTCCTCTGGAACACTCTCCCTGCACCACTCTCCTCTGGATGCTCTCTCCCCTACACCACTCTCCTCTGGATGCTCTCTTCCCTGCACCACTCTCCTCTGGAACTTTCTACCCTGCACCACTCTCCTCTGGAACACTCTCCCTGCACCACTCTCCTCTGGATCACTCTCCCCAGCACCACTCTCCTCTGGAACACTCTCCCCAGCACCACTCTCCCCAGCACCACTCTCCTCTGGAACACTCTCCCCAGCACCACTCTCCTCTGGAACACTCTCCCTAGCACCACTCTCCTCTGGAACACTCTCCCTGCACCACTCTCCTCTGGAACACTCTCCCTAGCACCACTCTCCTCTGGATGCTTTCTTCCCTGCACCATTCTCCACTGGAACACTCTCCACAGAACCACTCTCCTCTGGAACACTCTCCCTAGCACCACTCTCCTCTGGACGTGCTCTCCCCAGCACCACTCTCCTCTGGACGTGCTCTCCCCAGCACCACTCTCCTCTGGATGTGCTCTCCCCAGCACCACTCTCCTCTACATTTGCGATCCCCAGCACCACTCTCCTCTTGGTGCACTCTCCTTAGCACTACTGAAAACATTCTACCTGTCCTGTGGAAGCATTTTCCCTTGTTCCACTCCCCACTGGAAGCACTCTGCTCCACACCACTCTCCATTGGAAGTGCTCTGCTGCAAAACCTTCTTCTGAAATCACCCCAGCCCCACCCTCCAAACAGCACTCATCTCCCAAAGCACTTTAACCTGCACCACACTTATCTTGAATAGTTCACCCTCACAAATGCTCTCCTTTCAAAGCACTGTTCCCCACCTCTAGATCCTGTCTGGACTGCAGTACCCTCCTATGGAAGTTGTAACCATCTATTGGAAACACTCTTCCATTGATGCACTCTGTACCATAAAACTTTTGGATCAATTCATTCTGCCTCACACCACACTCCTCTGTTCTCAATCTTTGCCCATGCACTCTCCTCTGGTCTCGACCTCCCATACACCACTGTGGACCAGCATTGGTCATGGCCACACTATTCATCACTCTGGCTTAATGTCACTCTGGCTCCCACATCACTGTCCTCCGGGATTACTCTTCCCACATTACTCTGCCAAGAATCTTTCTTCTTGGTAGTTTCAGATGGGTACTGAATAATTTTTTTGGACAAGAGAGGTAAGAGAAGGCAACTTGTGGTGGTGGTTCTTGGCCAGCACATTGAACTTCAGACATTTATAATGGATGACAGGCTCACTTTAATCATTTATTAAACAAGTGGTGTTTTTTTGGTGGTACCAATACCATCATTGTGCATATACCCATACTCTTTATCACAGGATGATGAAATTTTGCACCATATATGGATGATTTTCTTGAACAATATGATGTTTAATACAGAAAGATAAGTGTCTGACGGTGGTAAAAGTTACAAAACTTCTGTTATGGAGTACCCCTGGCTCAGTTTCAGGAAAAGCTATCTGAAGAATGTATTGATGGAAACATTCTTGAATAAGCAACCATTATAAAAGCACTTGTGTAATGATTGATGACTATTTCAGATGTGCAGTCCAGTACTTCCCTCTACAATTATCAGATGATGGTGCTAGGCACCAACCTACTAACTCTGTCAGTGGAGGGAGAGGCTGACAGCCACACTGGAAGCAAAATACAGTGGTAGCTCGGTTTACAAATTTAATGCGTTCTTCGTGATGTTTCATATTGCAGAAAATTTGTAAACCTGAGGTCAGAAAAAAGTTAAAAAAAAGTTTTTATATCTATTCAAAACTTTTTATAATGTGCACTTTAAAGGCATAAATACTGTACAGGGACATGATTTAAAACATTTTCAGAATGGCTCCAAACACGATGCAAAAACTGCTAGAACACCTCCAACACCACCACACTCTACGCCACGTGCTACCCACAGACTCCAGCATGCACAGGGGCAGCACTATAAACCTCCCAGGCGCAATGCATCCTGGGGAAATTTGCTTCGTATTGCAAAGGCATTATTTTCAATGGATTTTAATTCGGAAACCGAAAATGACATTAACCGAGGCGTTCCTAAACCGAGGCACCACTGTATAGATAATGAACTGCAGGTAGATGTCCATGCAGGGTGAGGTCAGAAGACTCTCTATAGTTCAAGAAACATTCTCCTTTATCTAGTGTTATGGTCTCTATAGTTACAGTATGTAGCTTTTTTAAAACATATTTAAAAGTAATTGTACAACTGGGGGAATCGATGGTGGAGAAGGATCTGGGAGTTCTGGTAGATCACAAGCTTAATAATGGCATGCAATGCCAAGCTGCGGTTTCTAAAGCGAGCAAAATCCTCTCTTGTATTAAGAGGCATAGACTCCAGAGAGAGAGATATCATATTACCCAGGTACAAATCATAAGTAAGACCTCATCTGGAATATGCAGTTTAGTTTTGGGCACCAATTTAAAAAAAGAACATTGGGGAACTGGAGAAAGTACAGAGAAGGGCAACCAAACTGATAAGAGGCATGGAGGAGCTCAGCTATGAGGAAAGATTAGAGGAACTGAATTTATTCTCTCTTGAGAAGAGGAGATTAAGGGGGGATATGATCTCCATGTATAATACATAAGGGGCATATGATCTCCATGTATAATATATAAGGGGGGATATGATCAACATGTATAATACATAAGGGGGGATATGATCAACATGTATAATACATAAGGGGGGATATGATCAACATGTATAATACATAAGGGGGGATATGATCTCCATGTATAATACATAAGGGGGGATATGATCTCCATGTATAATACATAAGGGGGGATATGCTCTCCATGTATAATACATAAGGGGGATATAATCACCATGTATAATACATAAGAGGGATATGATCTCCATGTATACTACATAAGGGGGATATGATCTCCATGTATAATACATAAGGGAGGATATGATCTCCATGTATAATACATAAAGGGGGATATGATCACCATGTACAATACATAAGGGGGATATGATCACCATATATAATACATAAGGGGGATATGATCTCCATGTATAATACATAAGGGGGGATATGATCTCCATGTATAATACATAAGGGGGATATGATCTCCATGTATAGTACATAAGAGGGATATGATCTCCATGTATAATACATAAGGGGGATATGATCTCCATGTATAATACATAAGGGGGGATATGATCACCATATATAATACATAAGGGGGATATGATCTCCATGTATACTACATAAGGGGGATATGATCTCCATGTATAATACATAAGAGGGATATGATCACCATATATAATACATAAGGGGGATATGATCTCCATGTATAATACATAAGGGGGGATATGATCTCCGTGTATAATACATAAGGGGGGATATGATCTCCATGTATATAATACATAAGGGGGGATATGATCTCCATGTATAATAAATAAGGGGGGATATGATCTCTGTGTATAATACATGAGGGGGATATGATCTCCGTGTATAATACATGAGGGGGGGATAGGATCTCCGTGTATAATACATAAGGGGGGATATGATCTCCGTGTATAATACATAAGGGGGATAGGATCTCCGTGTATAATACATAAGGGGGATAGGATCACCGTGTATAATACATAAGGGGGGATATGATCTCCATGTATAATACATAAGGGGGGATATGATCTCCGTGTATAATACATAAAGGAGGATATGATCTCCGTGTTAAATACATAAGGGGGGATATGATCTCCGTGTATAATACATAAGGGGGGATATGATCTCCATGTATAATACATAAGGGGGATATGATCTCCATGTATACTACATAAGGGGGATATGATCTCCATGTATAATACATAAGGGGGGATATGATCTCCATGTATAATACATAAGGGGGGATATGATCTCCATGTATAATACATAAGGGGAATATGATCTCCATGTATAATACATAAGGGGGGATATGATCTCCATGTATAATACATAAGGGGGGATATGATCCCCATGTATAATACATAAGGGGGGATATGATTTCCATGTATAATACATAAAAGGGATATGATCTCCATGTATAATACATAAGGGGGGATATGATCTCCATGTATAATACATAAGGGGGATATGATCTCCATGTATAATACATAAGAGGGATATGATCTACATGTATAATACATAAGGGGGGATATGATCTCCATGTATAATACATAAGGGGGGATATGATCTCCATGTATAATACATAAGGGGAATATGATCTCCATGTATAATACATAAGGGGGGATATGATCTCCATGTATAATACATAAGGGGGGATATGATCTCCATGTATAATACATAAGAGGGATATGATCTCCATGTATAAAACATAAGGGGGATATGATCTCCATGTATAATACATAAGGGGGATATGATCTCCATGTATACACCCTTCCCATCCCATTCAGCTTTCTGTGGACCAGAAGTTGGTAACTCTAGTGCCAGGAGACAGTGGCTGTTTTTCTGAACCCTTCACTGGTCTGGCCACTGTATGACTTCCAACCATCTAAACTCAGAGTGAAAGGAGACATTTGGCATCTTCGCCTTGATGACGTTGTCCTGGCACTAGCTCAATGTCAGGGATTTGCTTCCTATGTCAGAAGAAAGCTAATGAAGAAACACACAACATACTCTTTATTACAGGATGATGAAATTTTGCACCATATATGGATGATTTTCTTGAACAATATGATGTTTAATACAGAAAGATAAGTGTCTGACGGTGGTAAAAGTTACAAAACTTCTGTTATGGAGTACCCCTGGCTCAGTTTCAGGAAAGCTAATCTGAAGAATGTATTGATGGAAACATTATTGAATAAGCAACCATTATAAAAGCACACAAAGGGTACATGGAAGTCCGGGAGAGTTACTAACATCTTTCAGCAGTATTTTAGAGTTTTACACAACCAGATGGCAACCCTGTGCAAAGGAGCGTGCTATGTTTGTGCTGCTGTAATAAACTCTCCACTTCCCAGATGTTGTTGTTTATCTCTTCTCCCTCCTCCCCACCAAGTCAAATATCTGACTCATACTCTGGAAACCATATGTAGTGCTACTCCCAGAGGATCTGCCGGAATACTCTCCAGGTCGTCCCCAGTTACTTTGCTCAGCAGCCAGGCACATGGGGTCATTCACACATTTCTCCAGTAACCAGTCTAGTTGTGTTGTATTTTTTTTTTTTTGAGAACTTGGACAGGGGGTGAGGGAGATGAGTAGGATACCCCAAAAATGGGAACTATTTACATCGAAAACAAATCTTCAGGGAAAGCTATATCAGAGTCCTTGCTTGAATCAAACGGTGGACTTCAACTTAATGCAGTAGCAAAAAGTAGTAGCAATAACAGCAGCGTCCCTTTAAGTAGTAGTGGGCAGATGGACAAAGCTCTTTGGAACACTAGCCGGTATTCCCTTTGTTAAACCCGCAGCCGACTTCCTAGCACCAGAGGGGGTTAAACAGTACACAGTCTCTAAGATCCTAAAGGATGTCTGTACTCACAAGGCCCAAGAGCAACTGGACGCCTTCCTCCATGATACCAAACCAGATCTTTAGTAGATGGCCCCTAAGTCAGCATAGAAGAACCTGGGTCTCAGCATTCAGGGCCTCATGTAGCCCACCTGAGGCAGCATGGCAGTAGATGCCTGGGAGGGCAATGTGCCCTCTCCTAGGCTGGATTAGTCCTGGACAGGAAAGAACCCATAGCCCTGTGTGATCACTGAATATATACAGATACCCAGCATGCATTAGAGCCCCTCTTTCTTTCTGGGACAGGCTGAGGCTGTATCAATATGCATGCTGCCATTTTTTTAACTTCACACCTATCATCCAGAAACTTCTATTGTTTCCTAGATACAGAAGAAGCTATAGGCAGACTGGCAGCAGCTGAGCACACAGAGCAGACCTAACTAAATGATCACAGGTCACCAAGTACGGTGAGCTAACTATACTTTTTTCCTAACAAATATTTACAGCCACTCTGACTACAGAGTGACAACTAAATTTACCTATCAAAAGCACAACTAATTCTGTCTATCTAACCCTAGCATCTATATAGGAGGGTGCTACAAATATAATGCTTTTCCTTTCCTCTTTAAGGTCCCATTATTCTAGGGAAGTCCTTGTGGATTTTGTAACTTATGCAAAATATGCTGCCTGTCCCATGAGATTGTCATTCACTTTTGGTCCTTGGTCTTCCAGCACACTCATGGAATGCGCCTCGTCAGCATGAAGCTGGAAATTACGCCAGCAGGGGTCGGTGACGCCTATGCGCTCCACACCGATAGCGTGCATTCAACAAGCTTTCCGGAAGAGCGGCGGCCATCTTGAACCTGTGCTCTTTGCTCCCCCTGCAGCTGCTGGCCAGCACAGCATGAGGGATACACAGTGACAGGACCCCCACACACACACACAGAAGATGTAACCATTATGAGCCTCCATGTATCTACGATCTTGGCATACTGCACTTAGAAGCACCTTTCTATCCTTCTTCCATTATTCAGAGTCCTGCTTCTACTCTTGAAAGAGCTGCTTCAGTGCCCTTCCCAGTTACTGTGATAAGCATTTCCTACTCTGCAAGTCATGGTCTGTCCAAGTGGAGGCACCCTATGGTTCTCGTCACATGAAAAGGTGTCTCTATTGGAAGTTTTTTTCATCATCTCTTGTTCCATTGACAATTTTGCTTTCCCCATCTTTTTCTGTTTGTATTTCTGACAATGGTCATCAAAACAAATAGAAAAGGTGGATCTCCAATGGGTTAATAAAGGGGACTTAAGCTATTCCATGCAGGTATATATCTATTTTGTTATATCCAACCCTCAGTAATACTGCAGGCCAGCTTTCTTGAAAGCCTCTTCCACAGAATTTTCTTGGCAATTTTTTTTACAAGGCAGGTCACCAGGTTTTTCCTCAACCCTGCCCAATGGTTTGGTTTTGGACTGGCATGCAGAATGCGATAACACATGTGCATAGCTACGTTTTTACATGCATAATAGGGCTAATTTAGACAGGAGTCAACAAACCTACTCATATGTCTTAGGACTGTAAGGGGGGGAGACCCAGGCAAACAGCGAGAGAGAGCACACAAACTCCATGCAGATAGTGCATGGATGAGATTTGAGCCAAGAACCTCACTTTGTCACACCCATAGCCTTTCCATCGAGAATAGATAAGGTCAACCTCTCCAACAAAATATGGACAGTACTTAAAACTTGACATAGGTTCTAAAATATATTTGAAGGTAAATTCAGTGGACTTTCTCATTTTTGTTCAGTTGCAAAATTTTCTGCATTGTAAATTGCCATTGACTGGTTTCATTTGCTGCTGGAACTGAAACAAATTTAAAGTGTTAGTTCCCATTTAAAGAAAAGCTGTAAAGGAGAACCAACACCAGACACCTTCCCAACTCCCCGGTCCCTGGTTTACTTACCCCCCGAGGTCGCCAAGTTATCGGCACTCCCACAGCCGCTCCTGATTTGTTGCTTTGGGAATTTAGAATGTAAAGGAATATGATTTACTAAAGGTAAATACTGTAGGTTATTCACTTTGCTATTTTTTACCTTAGCTTAGAGAATGATGAGAAAAATTCTCCACAAAGAATACCCAATAACCCACATGGAAAATTCCCTTGCAAAGTGAGCAACCTTTATTATTTTAACCTTACATTTATGAATTGTTTCAGTTTTGACTCACATTCTGCAGAAAAGCGCATGAAACCACACAGCCGTCTCTGGTCCGTTCTAAGAACCCTGTCATAATCATTATATGACAATATAGTCTGGTGTGTTCAACCTCTTGGTATACGAGAACCTCAGCGCTTAACAAACCGCTTAGAGAAACCCCCACATTTCCTGTGTTTCCAGACTAATTTCTGTGAAACCAGATAAAGCCGCGGTTACGTCTCTAATATTGGTCAATGTATACTCCATGTAGGGCTCTAAAAATGCGAGATTAATGTGTATATAGTATAAGGGGCCTTGTAACCTAAATCCGTTTTTGGACATGCAGAAAGATGTCACGTCTCCAAGCCATGAAAAGCCTACACCTTTAAGACTATGGTCGCTGACCAAAGGAAGTTTAACTATGCTCCACAAACTCCGCTGAAAAAGATACAAATTCAACTTAATTTTTTTAAGTGAATACTTTGCAGAATTAAAGAATGACAAGCACTCATGCTTCCCCATTGGGAGAAAATACCACAGGTGCTTTTGTGATGCATCAACACGTGCTTTTAGTCCCATGGGCTTTTTGAGCAATGAACAAACCCCCCCTGTAAAGCACATATCATAAATGCAAAATAATAAAAAGTATGAAAATGCATACACAAAGGTGTGAACCTAGCCTTAATAAGAGCAGGGAAATACTACAAAAATTCATTTGAGTGATAGTTTTAAGTATATCTGGGGCTGCTGATGTCACATGCTTGATATATAGTAATTTTGTGGTAAGCCTTATACCCATGTAAAGAAAAAAAAATGCTATCTTTTATCCAAAACTAAAAATAAATTAGTGTTCGATAAATATTTAACAATTTTAGATGATCTAAATGTGGCACCTAAACAATTCAATTCAATTCTATGATATGATGTGATATTATATTATACCATATACACATATATAATATCATTTTATTCAGTATAATGCATAATTATATTATATTATTATAGAATATAAGGTACACATTTATTTTTTTGGATTACAGGTACTTATACACATACAGTATAATATTCTATATTATTCTATACTATATAGCAGGGCTTGCAATTTCCGCTCGCCCGCTCGCCAAATGCGAGGGGAAATCCCTTTGTGGTGAGCACAGATGAAGTAGGTGGCTTGCAATGGAGCGGGTGGCTTGCAATGCGATTCCCGGGGATCCACTTGCGCTCCAAGCCTCATTGTGAAGCCGACTTCCGGTTTCCGACTTCCGCTTTCTTTTTTGCCGCCGCAGGGGGACATTGTAAATAAGTGTATCTTCTTTGTGGTGAAACTTACCTGTCAGAACAAACTGTGGGCAACATTCACCAGCTTGATTACAGCATCATGCTGAGATGACAAACTATACACCTAGAAGAGTTTTATTCAACCTATCTGAACTACTGCCTACAATTCCATCAGCATATATCTACCAAGAACTGAAGCTTTTGTTCCACAGCCACCAATCAGATTCAAAGTTTCATTTTAGACATAGTAGGGAATGTCTTTTGCCATCTCTTTACCATTGGGAAGCTTTCCCTTGCACTTCTTGTTCTATAAACACAACAGGAAATGAGTGACAATGATCCGTTTCAGTTAGTTACATTTTTATCTAGACCCTGAGGTTGTGACCCTGACATTTTGTAAAAGTTAAAATTACATGACACATAAATCAGTGCTGTCTGGCAGCAGCTGGATTTGGGAAGTTCAGGAAAGATAGAAGAATCTGCATGGAGCTCAACTATTCACTAATTTTTGTCATCAGGGAAACAGAAAGCCTAACTCTTGTTACTGGCTCTCTGCTTGCTCTTTCAGTTTTCCAGTTTTTTTTATTTAAACACTGTAAGTTTTTGTTTTTGAACAAATGTCAGAAGAAGAGATGTGGGGTATGTGAATTGGTAAATAGAGCTTTTAAATTGCATTTTTCTTTAGAATAAAGAGTCCAAAATATAAAAAAAAACTGCTATTGCTGTTATGTTTAAATTGACATAATAAAGCTATGTTATGATTGCAGTTTTTTATATTTTGGACTCTTTAATCTAAAGAAAAATGTAATTTCATAAGCTTTAAGGGGGTGTGGTGGGGGCAGGGCTGGGGTGGGGTTGGGGGACGGGCCGGGGTGCGGTTGGAAGCGGACCTGGGCATAGTTGGGTGGGGCAACTGGTGGAAAGTAAGATTTGTGCCTGGCTAGTAGGTCTAGACTCGAAATTTTAAGCCCTGTATATTATGGGGCACACATATATTATTATATGATATGAAGTACACATATATCATATTATTATATAAGGCACACATATACTATATTATTATATGATATGAGGTACACATATATTATATACAGAATTGTTATATTATATTATATTATATTAGATAAGGCACACATATATATTATTATATGATATGAATTACACATATATTATTATATAAAGCACAATTACATTATATTATTGGATAAGGCACACATACATTATATTATATTATTAGATAAGGCACACATACATTATATTATTAGATAAGGCACACATATATTATATTATATCATTAGATAAGGCACACATATATTATATTATATCATTAAATAAGGCACACATATATTATTTTATTAGATAAAGCACACCTACATTATATTATATTATATTATATTATATTATATTATTAGATAAAGCACACATATATTATATTATATTATATTATTAGATAAGGCACACATATATTATATCACTAGATAAGGCACACATATATTATTTTTTTTTAGATAAGGCACATATATATTATATTATATCATTAGATAAGGCACACATATATTATTTTTTTAGATAAGGCACATATATATTATATTATATCATTAGATAAGGCACACATATATTATTTTATTAGATAAGGCACACATGCATTATGTTATATTATATTATTAGATAAGGCACACATACATTATGCTATGGTATAATATAAGGCGCACATACTGTATACAATATTAATATATCATGTAAGGCACATATACATTATATTATTAGATAAGGCACACATATATTATATTATATTATATCATTAGATAAGGCACACATACATTATATTATATTATTATTAGATAAGGCACACATATAATACAAGAGGGGCGTTCAAGTCAAACTGGGACTTTTAATTTTTCAGCTAAAAAAAGGGATGCTAGTGTGGCAGTCCTACACACAGCAGTAAGTGGCAAGTGTCCTATTACTGATAGGCGACACATGTCGCGGGCCAGGCCAGAGAATGTTAATCAAGAATGCAGACAACAGTGTAAGTGCGTGCGTGGAACATCATGTGGTGATGAAGTTTCTTGTGAACGAAGACATAAAACCCACAAATATCTAAAGAAGACTTCAAGCACAGTACGGTGATGAGACGCTCAGCCGCAGTAAGACATTTGAATGGTGTAAACTTTTCAAAGATGGCTGTTCATCCGTCAGTGATGATCCCGGCCATGGTGGTTCCCAGCTCACAGCAGTCATTCCTGTGAACATTCAGCGCGTGGAATGCCTGATCCTGGATCATCGACCTATGACCTGTCGTGAAATTGCACAAGAGACTGATCCTTCTGTGGGAACGGTGAACAGAATGATGACGAAGTGAATCCGGCTGTCCTAGTAGGTTCAGGTGTACTGACAAATCTTTCTATGCCGAAGCTTTCCAGGCATTAGTTAAATGCTGGGATAAGTGTATGAATGTAGCAGGGGAGTATGTTGAAAAATAAAAGCAGTTTCCACTCCTTGAAATTTGTTCTTTTATTGCATAAACTCAAAAGTCATAGTTTTGACTTGAACGTCCCTCATATTATATTACACTCACCGGCCACTTTATTAGGTCCACCTTACTAGTACCGGGTTGGACCCCCTTTTGCCTTCAGAACTCCCTTAATTCTTCATGGCATAGATTCAACAAGGTGTTAGAGACGATCCTCAGAGATTTTGGTCCATATTGACATGAGTTACTGTTGCCTTTATATCATCTCCAACCAGTCTGCCCATTCTCCTCTGACCTCTGACATCAACAAGGCATTTTCCTTCAAACTTCCGCTCACTGGATATTTTCTCATTTTCGGACCATTCTCTGTAAACCCGAGAGATGGTTGTGCGTGAAAATCCCAGCAAATAAGCAGTTTTTGAAATACTCAGACCAGCCCTTCTGGCACCAACAACCATGCTACGTTCAAAGGTACTTAAATCCCCTTTCTTCTCTATTATGATACTTGGTTTGAACTTCAACAAGTCACCTTCATCACATCTAGATGCCTAAATGCATTGAGTTGCTGCCATGTGATTGGATGATTAGCAATTTGTATTACCAAGCAATTGAACAGGTGGACCTAATAAAGTGGCCAATGAGTGCATCTCATCTTATCTTATTTTATCTTTTATTAAGTGTTCTTCCATGGCGACCACCTACTGTTATCTCACATATGTATTCTTATTATTATAGCCAAATTTACCACCCTAACTCCTCCCACAGTTTTTACACTACATAGACAGTAATATACCGAAACGTGCGGATTGTTCCCGATTGGTGTGCTATTACTTTGGCGAAACGTGGAACGTTTCGCCAAATGGTTCACGAAATATCGCCATTTTTGTGGTGAAATTGGTCCCATAGGAATAGATGGCGGAATGTTCAAAAGTGGGAGCTGACAAAAGCTAGAGAGGGAGCTGAAAAATCATGACATGATTTGTAAACTGCCACCACTCCCTCATTTTCAAGCCCACCTACACAATATCTTATATCAAAACGTTCAGCTATCCCTGCTGCCACTAAAAATGTCCGCGGCTAAGCCATAGTCCTGTCAGGGCAGGAGCTGGGAAACGGACAGGCAGGCCTAATAACAATGTAACGCACAGGCTGACGACAACCACCACCCACAGACCGAAGTCCCTCAGGGCGCGGAGTCTAAGTCCCAGGCTGCCCTTCACCAGGGCCCCTGATGGTGGGGATGGACTTGACGCAGCTAGGAAGCAGGTCGCGGCCCCCGAGGCACCCCAGCTGCGGTAATGGCCGCCGCCAATGGCGTGTAGCTAGTGGTAAAGACAATAGAGTAGTCAGGCAGGCCGGGTCAACAACAACGAGACAAAACGGTACAGGACAGCAGACGAGAATCACAGGTCACGAGCCGGGTTCAGCACCGGAGGGTCAGATCAAAGGAGAACACAAAGAATGGTCAGGTCACAAGCCGAGTCAGATTCCAGGAGAGTCACAAGAGTCAGAACAGAGCGACACAAAGACACAAGACACAAGTGCAAAGAGCATGTGCGGAACACAGGTTTATATGTCATCAGCCACACCCCTCTGGGGGATGGACCTCAGAGACCTGAAGGCATAAAAGATTACCACCATGCTCTGCAGAAATCCAAGATGGATGCCAGCACATGGAGTAACATTAGTGGTGTGACCCTCCTGCGCTCCAAATATTGTGTTTAAAACATTAAACAAATTAAATATATGAACCCCAAAATAGCTGCTAGCATTAAATCATATACCAGTGATCAAGTGAATATAAACCATATAAATGCTGCGCTACATTCAAATCAAAGTGAATGTGGAATCCAATGACACAAATCCAATATAGTGACAATAATATGGAAATAGATATATAAGTGCTTGATAATAACAAAAATCATCAAATCAAACACCCAAAGGATGAAAAAACAAACACTTAAATCTATACGCATGTGCATAAATTACACATACATATAGTTACATCACACGTGCAAATGTGAAGTGAAATAATATTTACTTATTAAGCGCAAAAAAAAGTCCAATATATAGATGTTAAAGGTGAAAAAATGTAAACGGTGTTTCCAATAATATTATAAAGTGACCACAGGTGACACAAATCGTGCAGGTATCTGAGTGTAGATAGAACTTGTGAATCCAACCACCTTCTGGATTAGCCTCTCACCTCATCACTTCGACCCTTGCGGATCAAAGAGCAATAATGGATCCCTCTCACAGATCCTCCAGGCACCACAGCACTCCAGAAACGCTTTTCAGAATTCAATATTCCCACTTAAACTATAGCAGCCAGTCCACACAAGACCCTCATGCTCTCAGATGAGGATATATCTGTGTTTGTTGGGTGTACAGCTGAATAACAGGTGTACCAAGATGGCCGCCACGCCGGAAATACGTCACCGCGCTTACGCCGACGCGTTACGTCACAATATCACGTGACTTCATCAGGGCTCACCCTGATGAAGTCACTATATTGGATTTGTGTCATTGGATTCCACATTCACTTTGATTTGAATGTAGCGCAGCATTTATATGGTTTATATTCACATGGAGTAACATAACCTCTGGTAAAAGGTAGGACCTTGACAAGCCCTGATAGTTTTCACAATATGACCATTTGTTTGCAACTCACGCTGCCTATTGACATTCATTGAAACTCCACTCTAGACACCTCAAATTTAAAGGGCAATTTCTAAACTGTGAATGTGCCTTCATTTTTAATATTTCACTATGCATCAAAATGTAGGTCTGGGTCTTGTGATTCTCACAATATAAAGCTTTTTGCTATAGGATTTATAGTTTTAAAACAACAACCGTTTGAAGATGGCGATCGCCAGTGAAGTGAGCAAGTTGGAGCAGTTTGTTTTTAACCGCACTTCTGCCCTTGCTGTAGAGTGAGTTGCCATAGGAACCCAGGTGTGTGAGCAGGCAGCAGAGTGGCAAAAGCTACTCCGCCCACTCCAGTTATAGACTACTGGTGGAGGCAAGAACATTTCACACAATTTCCCCAGAAATTGTAGCTTTTCTAGATATTATTATTATTATACAGGATTTATATAGCACCAACAGTTTGCTCAGCGCTTTACAAAATGAAGGCAGACATTACAGTTACAATACAATCTGGTACAAGAGGACACAGAGGGCCCGGCCCGTTACAGCTTCTTATCTTATTATATAAGGCACACATGTATTATATGATGTATGATTTTTATCATATTAGGCACATTTTTGGGCCTGTCTGCCCCCTTTTGGAGTTTTTTTTAGTCCTACAAGTGGCCTCCTGCATCTGCTTCTACCCCCTCCACTGCAGCGGAGAGAGTCTCTATCACTCCAAAACATGCCAACATTAAAGTGTTACTAAACCCACAACAGTACAATCAGTCTGAAGATGCAGTAAAGCATGCTTGTTATACTCACTGTGAGACCTAAGGGGTTAATCCTCTGCATTGTGTAAAAAGGCTGTTTGATCCTTTCTTCTGTGTTCCTCCCCTTTTTCAAGCGACTATCTCTTATCTCCAGACTCAACCGTAGGCATGCACATGCTCAGTTTGGTGTGTATTGCTAGAGAGGGTTTTTTTTTTTTTTTTCTTGGGAGAGTGCATGTGATCAGCACAGGGCCAATCAACACTGTCCAGACAGAGGGTTAGGGGTTCTGTATCCTCCCAGAGCAGAGAGAAAACTCCTCCTATAAGCTTTAGCTAGTGGTTGGCTGGACACAGATAGAAGTCAAGACTGCTCTAATTTCTGCTGAGAAAAGGTATTTAGCAGTTTATATTTACTAAAATCATTGCATTTCCATGTTGTGTGTACTGTGGGAGACCAGATATAGTGAATGCAGGGTCCGGGGAGACCAGATATAGTGAATGCAGGGTCCGGGGAGAGCGGATATAGTGCATGCAGGGTCCGGGGAGAGCGGATATAGTGAATGCAGGGTCTGGGGAGAGCAGATATAGTGAATGCGGGGTCCGGGGAGACCATATATAGTGAATGCAGGGTCCGGGGAGACCATATATAGTGAATGCGGGGTCCGGGGAGAGCGGATATAGTGAATGCAGGGTCTGGGGAGACCAGATATAGTGAATGCAGGGTCCGGGGAGACCAGGTATAGTGAATGCAGGGTCCTGGGAGACCAGATATAGTGAATGCAGGGTCCGGGGAGACCAGATATAGTGAATGCAGGGTCCGGGGAGACCAGATATAGTGAATGCAGGGTCCGGGGAGAGCGGATATAGTGAATGCAGGGTCTGGGGAGAGCGGATATAGTGAATGCAGGGTCCTGGGAGATCAGATATAGTGAATGCAGGGTCCGGGGAGACCAGATATAGTGAATGCAGGGTCCTGGGAGACCAGATATAGTGAATGCAGGGTCCAGGGAGACCAGATATAGTGAATGCAGGGTCCGGGGAGACCAGATATAGTGAATGCAGGGTCCGGGGAGACCAGATATAGTGAATGCTGGGTCCGGGGAGAGTGGATATAGTGAATGCAGGGTCCGGGGAGACCGGATATAATGAACACAGGGTCCAGAGAGACCAGATACAGTGAATGCAGGGTCCGGGGAGACCAGATTTAGTGAATGCAGGGTCCTGGGAGACCAGATAAAGTGGATGCAGGGTCCGGGGAGACCAGATAAAGTGGATGCAGGGTCCGGGGAGACCAGATATAGTGGATGCATGGTCCTGGGAGACCAGATATAGCGAATTCAGGGACCGGGGAGAGCAGATATAGTGAATGCAGAGTCCAGGGGGACCAGACATAGTGGATGCAGGGTCTGGGGAGAGCGGATATAGTGAATGCAGGGTCCGGGGAGAGCGGATATAGTGAATGCAGGGTCTGGGGAGACCAGATATAGTGAATGCAGGGTCCGGGGAGAACAGATATAGTGAATGCAGGGTCCGGGGAGAGCAGATATAGTGAATGCAGGGTCCGGGGAGAGCAGATATAGTGAATGCAGGGTCCGGGGAGAGCGGATATAGTGAATGCAGGGTCTGGTGTTTAGTAACACTTTAATTATATCATGCAGAACATTTTCCTTCAGTTTAGGTATAAACATGCTGATGACAGTATTTTCTGCATAGCTGGGAAACATAAACACAGCTCCCTCCTCTGCAGGGAGAGGCTCCTAGTTGGTATTCTTTGTTTATTTCTTTTACATAAGAGTAGAGCTTAGGGGCTGTACCATGCAGTCACTAGGGATCATGTACACGGGGCGTTTGGAAAACTCTTCTGACCACTGGAAAATGTAGGTTAAAAAAACGTTAATTGAACCGTGTTTGCATACCGCTTTTATGTGCGTTTGCCTTTAGAAGCGATTTTAAAAGATAACATCAGGAGATCTTCCAAAATGCCCAGAATGCACTGAAACCTAGTAAATGATTAACTATTTCAGACATTTTGAGAGGAACAGAGAGAGCAGAAGCAGAGAGAGCAGTATGTTCTGAGATGACCTGTCTTTTCTGGTTGTATTCACTATGGATCCCATCATGAGCATAATGCGGCACGTTCTACCATTTATTCCTTCATGCAAAGCCTGGAACTGACTGCGCTGGTGTACCGGGTCCATTTGAATACATGGAAAATGCTTTGCATGCATTTCTGATGATGAAGGCTCTGGACAGCATCTGGATACGGACCTGTCAAAAAACACGTCTAAACGCAAACGGTTAACCGCGTTTACAAACATTTGGCATTTGAAACGCCTGTAAAATCTACTCCTGAACGCAATTTTGGTGCGTTCAAGAAATCCACTGTAAATTCAACTGCCTGTAAATGACGATGTGTACATGGACACATAGGAAAACATTAGGGAGAGTTCAGGGGCTGCTGAGAAAAACGCTCAACATCTCCTGAACGTGAGTTTATCAGCTGCAGTGTACATGAGTCCTAAAGAGATCCTAGAAGTCTTCAGTTTATAAAAGTGAGTCATCCCAGGTTCACACTGAAGCGGTGCGGAATTTGCGCCGGTTTCTGTGCACATCATAATCGCACCCTGTTCATACGAACTGCTGCGGTTGTGTATTGTAACCTCCCTGGCGGTATTCCCGAGTGTAGCTCGGGGTAAAGTTTCAGTACCAGAAGTGGTAACTCCAAGCTACAATCGGGAATACCTTGCAGCGCTGCTCCGCAATCCCTCGATCACTTACCTTGTCCTGCGCTCCCGCGATGTCCCTCCTGCAGTGTCTGTAATGTCCTCCGGCCGATGCCGGCATCTGTCATCTGGGTTCCGTCCCCTGCAACGTCGGGACGTACGGGGGACGGAGCGGCGGGAAATTTGAAATTGACAAAAAGTGACATTCACTAAATTCACTAAAATCACATAGTAAAACATTACTGTATCAACCCATTTCACATACATTTTGTCCCGAGTGCTTTGTCCTGTGCCCTGCCTGCATTATTACTGTTCTTTCTGCCTGGAAACTGAGAAATGTCCATGGCGTCCAAAAAGCGTCCCTTTAGGTCAAAATCAGTTTTAGACCGGCTAGAGAACAGCGATAGTAAATTAGAACCACTTGCAGAATTGAGTGATAATGATTCGTGGGGGAAATTCGTCATCAGACACTGAAAACGATTTTGCGACTTTGCTCAGCAATGTGCGAACTTGGTGCTCTATTTCAAATTTCAGTGTTTTTGGTTTGATTATATTATTTAATTAAATTTATTATTATTATATTATTATTTTTTATGATTATTTATTATATTATAATTTATGATTTCATGTTTCAAATTTTAACATACCCGGGATGTTTACTAGACTCTTGTTCGGACAGATTTCAGTGAGTTATTCCTAAAAATTACAGGCCTACAATAAAAAAATACATATTTCCATGCAAAAATATGTACCGCTTTCAGCAGAGAAATATGGACATAATCAGACCGCTAGGGAGGTTAAGTTAACGGCACCCCCGAAATCGGTGCGATGTGCAGAATCGGATCGCATGGGTGTGAACGCCCATGCGATCCGATTCTGGTGCGGACAAAAAAAAGGGTCCTGCGCTTTTTTGGTGCGATTTGAGCCAGACAAAATGTGTGGCTCACAGAAATGGCATGTGATTTACACAGGATCGCGGTTTGGTTCCTGTACGAATCACAAGCGATGTGCTGCATCAGAAGCGTGACCCTGGGCTCAAGTTTAATGCTGAACGGCAGCCAAATCACCTACAGCCGTAGTTCACCTTTACATTACCTTTCCGAAAACAAAATCTACACATTCCAGCAACTCTAGTATATTAAAAAGCAGCCCTTCGTTTTTTAAACAGAACACTTCATTTTGAAGTAATACAGTACCATGCATGGTCTCTGCCCAAAAAACTCCTTCTAAAGTGGGCAACCCCCCGTGTTGGTCAAAGGACGTGTGGCCCCATCAGCGAAAGAATGAGCGCTCCTTCTGATGCCCAATGCTAAGCTCTGCCATTGCCGCATAAGGGAGGGTGACCAAGAGAGAGCATAATGCAGGCTCTGAATGAGCCAGAGCGATTGTTCCTGCACTGATGGAGCAGTGCATCCTACAGCCAGCACGGGGGGGGGGGGTGCTCATAGAGGTTTGTGGACAGACTGGGTAGAGCCCACACACAGCCTACAGGTATGCCTTCGACACTACCCATATGGAAGAAAAATGTATTTGAAATATATGGTAAAAATATTCTTCCCAAATATATTGACATATATTTGAAATGCTACAATTTTGGCCGAATTATATATATATGTACAGTTGCAAGAAAAAGTATGTGAACCCCTTAGGATTACGTGGAGTTTTGCATGAATTGGGCATAAAATGTGCTCTGAACGTCATCTAAATCACAACAATAGAAGAACACAGTCTGCTGCTGAACATAATACTACACAAACATTAGATGTTGCCATGGTTTAATTGCACATAACATGTAAACATTCACAGTGCAGGGAGGAAAAAGTATGTGAACCTTTGGACTTAATAACTGGTTGACCCTCCTTTGGCAGCAATAACCTCAACCAAACGTTTCCTGTAGTTGCAGATCAGACCTGCACAACGATCTGGAGTCATTTTGGACCACTCCTCTTCACAAAACTATTTCAGTGTAGCAATATTCTTGGGATGTCTGGTGTGAATCGCTCTCTTAAGGTCATGCCACAGCATTTCAATCGGGTTGAGGTCAGGACTCTGACTGGGCCACTCCAGAAGGCGTATTCTGTGCTGTTGCAGCCATTGTTTTGTTGAATTACTTGTATGCTTTGGGTCATTGTCCTGTTGCATCACCCATCCTCTGCGGAGCTTCAGTTGGCAGACAGATGGTCGTACGTTTTCCTGCAAAATGTCTTGATAAACTCTTGAATTAATTTTCCCATCAATGACAACAATCCGTCCAGGCCCTGAGGCAGCAAAGCAGCCCCAAACCATGATGCTCCCTCCGCCATGTCTTACAGTGGGGATGAGGTTTTGATGTTGGTGTGCTGTGCCTTTTTTTCTCCACACATAGTGTTGTGTGTTCTTCCCAAACAACTCAATCTTGGTTTCCTCTGTCCACAGTATATTTTGCCAGTAGTGCTGTGGAACATCTAATGTTTGTGTAGTATTATGCTCAGCAGACTGTGTTCTTCTATTGTTGTGACTTAGATGACGTTCAGAGCACATTTTATGCCCAATTCATGCAAAACTCCACGTAATCCCAAGGGGTTCACATACCTTTTCTTGCAACTGTATATATAGCAAGTATTTTACAGCAGATAAGGATACCCATATGGAAGAAAAATATATTTGAAATATATTTTTAAAAAATATTCTTCCCAAATATATTGACATATATTTGAAATGTTACAATTTTGGCATTTAATATATTTCAAAATGTAATTCAATATATATATATATATATATATATATATATATATACACACACTGCATGTTGAAATGCGGTTTTATTACAAAATATATGAAAAATATTTTTAAAAATACATTTCAAATATACCGTATGTCTTTAAGAATACAAATCTACATTTTTGGAATGCATTTAGAAATATATGTTAAAATGACTTTTTTAATGTTAAAAAAAATCAGAAGAATATATTTTAAAAAATGTATATTTTTAAAAAATATATATTTTTTAAATATATTCTTCAGATTTTTTTTTAACATATAAAGAAGTGATTATGCTTTCCAGTTTTTATGTTTTTTCCCCTTTCTGTTTCTTCAATTTATTTATTATTTATTTCAGGTACTTATATAGCGCCATCAATTTACACATCGCTTTACATATATATTGTACATTCACATCAGTCCCTAACCCTCAAGAGGCGTACAATCTAAGGTCCCTAACTCACATTCATACATACACATACTAGGGCCAATTTAGACAGGAGCCAATTAACCTACCAGCATGTCTTTGGAGTGTGGGAGGAAACCAGAGTACCTGGAGGAAACCCACACAGGCACAGGGAGAACATGCAAACTCCAGGCAGGTGGTGCCGTGGTTGGGATTTGAACCAATGACCCAAGTACTGTCAGGCAGAAGTGTTAACCATTTAGCCACTGTGCTGCAATTTGAATAAGGACACATACATTCCAGTGCATTTGGGTATGTACCAGTGCGTTCCGGTGCGTTTTACCGCATTTTGGTGTGTTTTACCGCATTCCAGTACAGTTCTGTGCAGAAAAAATGCAACCTGTTCTACTTTTTTTTTTTGGAACTGCAAGCTACAACACTGACCACCATATAACCTACTTTCTGTGCATTTTGGATCCAGAAAAAACACAACTGAAATGCATGCCTTCCTCTGGATCAACTGTGGGTGTAGGATTATAACTTTGTCTTTTTTCAGCCAGACTAACTATGTAACTATGTAACTATGCATGTAGTGTGAAGAAGTGGCCCTAAGGTCCGGTTCACACTATAGAAATGCAGTCCAGATGCATTCCGGATGCGTTTTTTGCTTGAATGTTTTTGTCGCGTTCCAGTTCGTTTTTATGCTTTCCAGTTCATTTTTCCCCTCTCTGTTTCTTCAATTTAAATAGGGACACATACGTTCCAGTGCATTTTTGGTGCGATTTGGTATGTTCCAGTGCGATCCGGTGCGTTTTACCGCGCTCCAGTATAGTTCTGTGCAGAAAAAATGCAGCCTGTTCTGCTTTTTTTTTCTGCTACCGGAACGCACTGGAACTACAAGCACTGATGTGAACTATGGCATTGACAACCATATCACCTACTTTCTGTGTGTTTTGGATGCAGAAAAAATGCAACTGAAACACGTCGTGTGAACTGTCCCTAAAAGTTTAATTGGAAATACTGACACCATCTGTGGAAGGGAGTTCCACATCATTACTGCTCTAACAGTAAAGAACCCCTTACACAGTTTAACAATGAACTGCTTCTCGTCCAACTTCAGTGACTGGCTGCGTGTCTTCTTCAGCGGCCTGAGACTGAATAGTTTTTTGCCAATGATAGAATTACTATCTAGATATTTGTAAATCAATGGCACACCGAACGCATCTTGCAATCTGCCCACCAAACTACTTGGTACTGCACAGGGGCGGACTGACAACTCATTAGGCCCCCCGGGCAATAGGGGATCATAGGGCCCCTGTGTCCTTGCCCAAACTCAAAAAAACCTATGAAAAAGGTACCAGAGGCATCTCATGGGGCCCCCTAATGACCCCGGGCCCTCGGGCAGTGCCAGCGTTTCCAAATGGTCAGTCCGTCCCTGGTACTGCAGTACCATGCAATTTGGTACTTCTTGTACACATCGCATTTTTCTAAATCCAAGTCTTATGCCCTACTAGATGGGAGTAAGGTGTGTGCCAGAGCTGTGTAAATCTCTGGGCTGGATGGACAGCAATAGAATTCATTTGGCAGGTAAAACAGCTCCTATATAGGAATTTCCTATATGTGCTTTTCTGTTTGCCTGAGGTTTACTTTTAATATCCTGCTGGGAACATCTCCATCTCTCTTTATCTCTTGTTCTCACCCTTCCTGATTCTCAAGGGCAATTGGCTCAGTTTCCAGGATATCGTTGGATATTTTATTTGTTTTTGCCCTTACTACCTCATGCGGTGAACCATTCCAAAATGTAAAACATATGAAAACCTTAATAAGAAATATTTCTGATTTCTCCCCTTTTGGTTTGTTAAATATTCCTTTGGAAGGGTTTCATTATGTCTATTTAAACAATTAAAAAAAAAAAAAACCCAGTTGATCCTGCCAGAAATTCAGAGCTATTCTGTGTCTTGAGCACACTTCTTGTGTTATCTCATGGAGAGTAATTAGCAATTTTTAGTTCATATATTGGGAGTACAGAACGATTAGCCTTCATAAGTTGTGGAACTGGGAGAGTAGGTGGGTTTGAGCAAAAGGAAACAGGGCAGAGCTGACACCACTCGGTTCACAAGCATGCTGCATGTTCTCAGGCCACAACAGGATTTAGGAGCTGAGTATATTTCTGGCAGATCAACCGGTAATTTAATTTACTTGCTAGGTCTTTAATGGGATAAAACATTATCCCATTAACCACATGCCGCCCAGCCACTGTAGAAATACGGCGGCAGGGCGGCACGGGCAGGCAAAACCACATTTTAAAACGTGTGTTTTATAAACAGGTAGGGGGCACGCGTGAGGCGTGCCACCGCCCTACCTGTCCCGCCGATCACAGCCGCGGATGTCAGTTGCCGGGTCACAGCTGATCGTTACTGGCTATGTACCGGCGATCGGCGGCAATAGCTGATAGAGAGCACAGCTGCAGTAGCTGTGCTTTCTGTCAGTTCCCTGACAGCTCCAGGACAAGCTGATCGGGACAGAAGAGTTTCTCTCTCCGGATCAGTGGTGTTCCCTGCAGTACACACCCCGCCCCCTAGTAAAACACTCCCCTCACTCAGATAACCCTTCCCTGAAAAATAAACTTAACCCCTTCCTCCCCAGTGCCATTAGTACAGTGTCAGTGGTTTTTTTTTTTGCACTGATCACTGTATTGGTGTCACTGGGGATGTCAGTGACCCCAAGTCAGTACCCCCCAATGTCAGAATGTCCGCCGCAGTCCCGCCATAAGTCCCTGATCGCCGCCATAAGTCGCTGATCGCCGCCATTATTAGTATAAAAAAAACCTAAAAATCCCAGTGTCTTTCCCGCCATTTGTAAACGCTATAACTTTCACGTAAACCAATTAATTTACACGTATTGGGTTTTTTTTCAGCAAAGACATGTCGCAGAATGCATTTTGGCAGAAATTTATGACTAAATTTGATTTTAAAATTTTTTTTTACTGGACATGTTTTATAGCAAAAAGTCCAAAATATTGTTTTTTTTTCCTCAAAATTGTCAGCGCAAAAAATAAAAACCACACAGGAGATCAAATACCATTGAAAGAAAGCTCAATTTGAGGGAAAACAAAGGATGTAAATTTCATTTATGTAAATCCTCTGGAGGTCAAGTGGTTAAAAATGGGGAATGGACATGTATTGCAGGGATTTATTGTATACATTTATATGCCTTGACATATACTTTAACCACTTGACCTCCAGAGGATTTACCCCCCTTAATGACCAGGCCTCTTTTTGCTACTCGGCGCTGCACTAATTCAACTGATAATTGCGCGGTCATGCAATGCTGCACCCAAACGAAATTTACGTCCTTTTTTTCACACAAATAGAGCTTTCTTTCGGTGGTATTTGATCACCTGTGCGCTTTTTATTTTTCACGCTATAAACAAAAAAAGGTCAAAAATTTGGAAGAAAAACAATATTTTTTAATTTCAGCTATAAAAAATATATAGTAAACTCAAACTTGGTTATAAATTTAGGCCAAAATGTATTCTGCTCCATGTTTTTGGTAAAACAAATCCCAATAAGTGTATATTGATTGCTTTGTGTGGAAGTTATAGCGTCTACAAACTATGGTATAGATACTACAATTTACGCCATTTGTTTGCTATACAGCACTGCACTAGTTTAACGGACAATTGCGCGGTCATGCAATACGGTACATAAATGAAATTTACATCCTTTTTTTTCCCACAAATTGAGCTTTCTTTCGGTGGTATTTGATCGCCTGTGCGGTTTTTATTTTTTGTGCTATAAAAAAAGGCTGACAATTTTGGGGAAAAAAAACAATATTCTGGAGTTTTTGCTATAAAACATGTCCAGTAAAAAAAAATGTAAAAATCAAATTTAGTCATAAATTTCTGCCAAAATGTATTCTGCGACATGTCTTTGCTAAAAAAAAAATCCCAATACGTGTAAATTAATTGGTTTACGTGAAAGTTATAGCGTCTACAAATGGCGGGAAAGATACTGGGATTTTTAGGGTTTTTTTTATACTAATAATGTCGGCGATCAGTGACTTATGGCAGCGACCAGCGACTTATGGTGGGACTGCGGCGGACATTCTGACATTGGGGGGTACTGACTTGGGGTCACTGACATCCCCAGTGACACCATTACAGTGATCAGTGCAAAAAAAAAAACACTGACACTGTACTAATGGCACTGGGGAGGAAGGGGTTAACTTTATTATTCAGGGAAAGGGTTATCTGTGTGAGGGGAGTGTTTTACTAGGGGGCGGGGGTGTGTACTGCAGGGAACACTGCTGATCGGGAGAGAGAAACTCTTCTGTCCCTATCAACGTGTCCTGGAGCTGTCAGGGAACTGACAGAAAGCACAGCTACTGCAGCTGTGCTCTCTGTCAGCGATTGCCACTGATCGCCGGGACATAGCCGGTAACGACCGGCTGTGACCCGGCGACTGACATCTGCGGCTGTGATCGGCGGGACAAGTAGGGTGGAGGCGCGCCTCGCGTGTGCCCCCTACCTGTTTACAAAACACACGTTTTAAAACGTGCGTTTGCCCAGCCGTGCCGCCCTGCCGCCGTATTTATACAGTGGCTGGGCGGCATGTGGTCCTCATGCACACGGGACGTTTTTACAGCGGTTGTTTTTTTGGCTTTTGACGTTTTTTTCTACAGCCAGTAAACCCCCCAGCATGTTATCCTAGGTGTCCATGCACACATAGACTGCAATAAACATTTTTTGCGCCTCTACTGAGTGAGTGTTGTCACCCTGAGACAGGAAGTGTGTTAACTTGCAGGACTGCCAGGTGAAAATAAAGGAACAAAACCCTAAAAAAAAAAAAAACTAGTGCAGCCACCACATCTAAGCTGCCATTATAGGCTGCAGTTTTTCTGTAGTTTCTTGGGGTTAGATACACTTTACTCAACTTTTTTTTTAATCCATGTGCAACTGGGACAGTCCCACAGGACCAGAAAACAACAGATGTTGGACCAATATTCAAGTCTGATTAATAGATTTGGTACCTGGAAGCCAGTAGGGCTGACTCCTGTTGTGTTCTATCTTTCTGCCCTTAAATATTTTTCATGACATCAGTATTGTATGCCATTCTTGGGGGACTGTTCCAGTTGAAAACAAGTCTATGAAAAATAATGGAAGTTTACCAGTTTGCGTATTATTCCATGGATGGATGCCATCTGGACTAGATGCTTTTTGTTGTAGCTACATCTCATGTGTGTTAAGCTAACAAAGATCAAAGGTGGATTTTCTCATCTCCCTCTACCTTGTCGTCTGGCTTCAGTTGATAAAAGATTGCTGGAAAAATATGAGCGCTCAACAATCACGAAGTTACAGTCATATTTCCCTTGTTATCTTCATGAACAAATTTTAAACTGTGCAGCTAAACAAGCATAAAATATTGACGTTACCATAGAATCAAACTGTTCCAGAGTATACTGTTTAGAACAGCCTTTCTCAAGCATGGTTCATGGAAGCTTAGGGTTCCTCCAGAGGTTGTTAGGTGGTCCTTGGGCAATGACCAATTTCTGACTGACAGGTAAGTAACCATTGACACCAATGATCGTCTTATCTATTGATAAGGAGGACATTCTTCCAACTGGTCACCACTGTATAGAGCATTTTTCACACTGACCACCAATATAATGAGCATTTTTCCTCCTGACCGCCAGTGTGAGGAGCATTTTTCCCACTGAATACCAATGTAAGGGGCATTCTTCCCAATGACCTCCAAAGAGCATTCTTACTACTGACCACCAATGTAAGGGGCATTCTTCCCAATGACCACCAATGTAAGGAGCATTCTTCCTATTGATTACCAATGTAAGGAGCATTCTTCCCATTGATTACCAATATAAGGAGCATTCTTCCCATTGATTACCAATATAAGGAGCATTCTTCCCATTGATTACCAATATAAGGAGCATTCTTCCCACTGATTACCAATGGAAGGAGCATTCTTCCCATTGATTACCAAAGGAAGGAGCATTCTTCCCATTGATTACCAATGGAAGGAACGTTCTTGCCACTGACCAACAATGTATCAATAAGGAGCGTTCATCCCATTGATTACCAATATAAGGAGCATTCTTCCCACTTATTACCAATATAAGGAGCATTCTTCCCCCTGACCGCAAGTGTGAGGAGCATTCCTCCCACTGACACCCCAATGTAAGGGGAATTCTTTCCACTGACCTTCAAAGAGCGTTTTTACAACTGACCATCAATGTTAAGAGCATTCTTCCCATTGATTACCAATGGAAGGAGCAATTGTCTCACTGACCACCAATGTAAGGGGCATTCTTCCCAATGACCTCCAAAGAGCATTCATACTACTGACCACCAATGTAAGGGGCATTCTTTCCAATGACCTCCAAAGAGCATTCATACTACTGACCACCAATGTAAGGGGCATTCTTCCCAATGACCTACAATGTAAGGAGCATATTTCCCAATGACCAGCAATGTAAGGAGCATTCTTCCCAATGACCAGCAATGTAAGGAGCATTCTTCCCAATGACCACCAATGTAAGGAGCATTCTTCCCAATGACCACCAATGTAAGGAGCATTCTTCCCAATGACCAGCAATGTAATGAGCATTCTTCCCATGGATTACCAATGGAAGGAGCATTCTTCCCATTGATTACCAATGGAAGGAGCATTCTTCCCATTGATTACCAATGGAAGGAACGTTCTTGCCACTGACCAACAATGTATAAATATGGACATCCCAAAGCAATGAAACAAGAAGAGGGCAATAGCCAACCAGCCACCAACTTCAAATTGATAAGAATCTCAGCAGCAGAAGAAGCTGACCAAAGGAAGCATTCTCAGGGGCATGAACATCCACGTTGTAAAACTTGGTAAAAGAATGAATCAAAGACTAAGTAGCAATTTTACAAAGTTGAGCTACCAAAGCCTGAAGATGTAATGGACCAGGAGGCACCAAAAATTCTAGCAGAATGGATGTTCACCAGAAAAAGTGAAACCTCACCCTTCAAGACATAATCTTAAGAAATACATTGTCAGATTGATCAAGAAAAGGTCCATTTTGAAGCTGTGACCCTTCCTTGGCCTTCAGGAAGCACAAAGAGGGAATCCAACTGACGACTGCAAGGTCTGGATACCATACTTCTGAGCAGTGAAAAGCCATACGTTGGATAGGTGCAGCGAGGTGTGGTGGCAGAAAGCAAACAGAGTCCCGAATTGTCAGATAACAATGTATTGCAGAACTTGAAACAAGCCCGGCAGGAAGGCTCACCCAACCGGGACACATACGACAGTTTAGAGTTTAGTCAGCAGTGTGTAGGCCCGAGTCGCTGACAGCATCTGTCAAGGAAAGCGAAGTGCAGCATGGCTGGTCAAACCCAAAGGAGAGCTTCTTGACAATTCAGACAAAGGCCTTGCTCTTTCCCTACTCCTTCGGAAACTCTCCTTACGCTAGTGCTGTCCCTGACAGACCAGTATCCTGTCACTGCACTAGTCAGTCACAAAATGCGTACCAAAACCCGAGAGCAGAGGCTTAAAAAGACTCTGCATGACCCAAGATGGCCACCAGAGTCACCTAAATCCAGTGCATCATTGCTCAAGGGGACTGGAGAAACCATAGAGAATCATAGTTCCTCCTGATATCCTCCTCCAGTTGCAATGCCACCATGGACAGGTTCCACTTACAGTGGAGACTATAGACTGCACCTGCTTACACGTAGGACATGGATCCGGATAACACCAATCACCTAGTCCCAGCTGTAACCATTGAGATGGTAGCAATTTTCATGCAGGGAGGTGCACAGGTGCACATGACTATCACCTAAGTCATTAGCAAAAAACTGGAGCCTGGTCTAATGTGGAGGTGTTAAATCCAGCAGGGAACTTCCTATCATTTTTTTTCTTGCCAGTGTCCAATTATCTGAAGTTGCCAGCATAACCCTATCATTATGAAAATGAAGATGGTCTTTGCTTTGGGATGCAGGGCCATGGATAAGGGGGTACCACCAACAGTGGTGTATTTAGGTTTCGTGCTGCCCTAGGCAATACAAAAATTGGCACCCCTCCCAACAGAGAAACCCTGACACCGACCAACAACACCCCAGCCCCACCCCCCCGAGTGAGCCTTCCACTACCACTGCCCCCCATACACTGGCAACCCCCCTCTCCCACCCCAGCAAGAGATAAGACACTCACCTTCACTGCTCCAAATATCCCCGGGAACAAGAATCAGGCTCTGCATACACCATCAAGCAGCCTGCAGCCTCTCTCAGATCCCACCTGGTCTCCATGCTGCATGTGTCCCTTCTTCCTTTCCTTCTTTCGAGGGACGGAGCTGCCCCCCTGGAAAATGCTGATGCTCCCCCTGAAAAAATGCCGCCCTAGGCAAATGCCTTGTTTGCCTTGTGGTAAATACACCCCTGACCACCAGTGCTCCTGTATGGGGCCCAGGCCAGCAGGGGGCCCAGGCAACTAGGTCAGATGTGGGCAGGGAGGGTGATGGGTGGGGGGGGGGCAATTACTGGAACCGATCCCCTGTATGGTTCTCTCTGCAGCAGCTAAAAGCTGACTTCTTCTGTCTCCCTCCCACTGGCTTTCAGCTGCTGTAGAAAGAACCGCTTCCAGTCATGCACCCATCACCCTCCCTGAGCACCAGGGTCAACTGACCATTGGAAACTCGGGCACTGCCCGAGGGCCCGGGGTCAGTCAGGGGGGCCCCATGAGATGCCCCAGGTACCTTTTTCATAGGCTTTTTTGAGTTTGGGCAAGGACACAGGGGCCCCATGATCCCCCTATTGCCCAGGGGCCCCATGAGTTGTCAGTCCGCCCCTGCTGAGCACCATACGTTTTCCTTTGCTGCCCAGGCCCCCCTGTGTGTGCCCCCCACCCCTGCAGTGCTGCAGTCTTCCCTCCAGGGGCGGACTGACCATTTGGAAACTCGGGCACTGCCCGAGGGCCCAGGGTCAGTAGGGGGCCCCATGAGATGCCCCTGGTACCTTTTTCACAGGCTTTTTTGAGTTTGGGCAAGTACACAGGGGCCCCATGATCCCCTATTGCCCGGGGGCCCCATGAGTTGTCAGTCCGCCCCTGCTTCCCTCCTTTTCTTCCCACCAGCAGCTGAAAGCACACAATAGGATACGTCAGGACGGAGAGTGGGGGAAGGGTCCGGTAAATATGTCACATTTACCAGTCCTTTTTTTCCAAAATGAACACAATGAGTGATTGGTACCGGTCACTCACTGTGCTCATTCATAACTAAAGCATAGTAAACTGTGGTTTTTTTTTTGGGGGGGGGGGGGCCCTGTCAGGTTGGCTGTATGGGGTCCCGTGGTTTCTAATAGCAGCCCTGTCAGGATGTATGAAAAAATAAATTTTAGGAACAAACAGAAATTTTCACATAACAGTATAACAGGGTAACTAAGATATACCTTATATTAGAAGAGTTATACGATTTTCCAATTCTCTATAATCCGCTACATCACTGGACGGAGATTGGCAAGAATAGGTGGAATTCGGTGAGGATTGTACATCATGCAGGGAGGCCGGGAGGACAAGTGACTCCCTTGATCTTAAGGCGAGTTATATGGCTGAAATAACAAGAATAAAGTGAAAAAAAAACACAAGGGGTTCAGTTATTCTGCCAAAAAAGAACAAAAAAACAAAACTTGTTTACAGCTTGTGCTACAATTGCATTGTTCTTGCACAATAGTCTCCATGTCTGCTACAATGACAGCTCATTTCCTATTTCCAAGACAGAGAAACCCCCATTAGACTTCCTGATGTAGGGCGGGTTACCACACTGCTGAGTGTCAATAACATGTGGGGAGGGGAATTAAATGTAAAAAAGTCAAACAACATACAATCCACATGGGATAAACCAGTTTTCCCTCCAGAGGATTTCCCCCCCCCCCCTTCCTAACCAGGACATTTTTTGTGTTATGGCGCTGTGTTACTTTGACAATTACGCAGTCATGCAACGCTGCACCCAAATGAAATTTACATCCTTTTTTTTCTCACCAATTGAGCTTTCTTTCAGTAGTATTTTATCGCTTGCGCTATAAAAGGAAGGTCCGACAATTTTGAGAAAAAAAAACAATATTTTTGACTTTTTGCTATTAAACATGTCCAATTTTTTATAGCATAGCAAAAAGTCGAAAATATTGTTTTTTTCTCAAAATTGTCAGACTTTTTTTAACCTCCCTAGCGGTATTCCCGAGTGTAGCTCGGGGTAAAATTTCAGTACCAAAAGCGGTAACCCCGAGCTACACTCGGGCTTACCATGCGGCGTTGCTCAGGGAGTCCCTGCAGCGCTTACCCTGTCCTTCGCTCCCGCGATGTGTCCCCTGCAGCATCCCCGTCCCTATGACGTTGGGACATACGGGCTCCAGAACCGGCTGCAAATTTGAAATTTTTAAAAAATGTCATTTTTTAAAAAATTATTATTATATAGTAAAACATTGCTGTTTCAACCCATTTCACATACATTTTGTCCTGAGTGCTCTGTCCTGTCCCTTGTCTGCATTTTTACTGTTCTTTCTGCCTGGAAACTGAGAAATGTCCACGGCGTCCAAAAAGCGTTCCTTTATGTCAAAAGCGGGTTTAGATCAGCTAGAGAACAGCGTTAGTAAATCAGAACCACTTGCAGAATTGAGTGATAATGATTCGTGGGGGAAATTCGTCATCAGACACTAAAAACGATTTTGCGACTTTGCTTAGCGATGTGCGAATTTGCCTCTGTATTTCAAATTTCAGTGTTTTTGGTTTGATTATATTATTGAATTAAATGTATTATTATTATATTATTATTTTTTATGATTATTAATTAAATTATAATTTATGATTTCGTGTTTCAAGTTTTACCATACCCGGGATGTTTACTAGACTCTTGTTCGGACAGATTTCAGTGAGTTTTTCCTAAAAATTACAGGCCTACAATAAAAAACTACATATTTCCATGCAAAAAAATGTACCGCTTTCAGCACCAAAAATCGGAAAGAATCATACCGCCAGGGAGGGTAAAATATCAAAATATCAAATGTCGTTATACATTTGGGCCAAGATGTATTCTGCTACAAAAATCCCAATACGTGTAAATTAATTGGTTTACGTGAAAGTTATAGCGTTTACAAATGGCAGTATACAGTATATAGTGGATTTTTTTTTTTTTTAGTAATGGAGGTGATCAGCGACTTATAGAGGGACAAAAAAACACTGACACTGTACTGACACTGGGCAGGAAGGGGTTAACATGTGGGGTGATCAAAGAGTTAACTGTGTGCTGTTTTACTATGGGGGCCGTGTGTGTGTGTTTTCACTGTAAGCACACTGCTTTGTATGGCTGTGCTGTGCAGAGCCATCCAAAGCAGTGTGCACGAGCTGACAGGGAGAACTGTTTTCTTTACAAGATCCTTGGCAATCACCGGCCGGGACCCGGTGATAGGATGCAGGTAGGACGTGTGCATGCCTTGTGCACCCCCTATCCGGAAATGCAAAATCACGAATATATACAGATTTTGCGCACCCGTGCCACCCTGTAGCAGTATATCTGCTATACGGCAGACGGAAAGCGGTTAATAAAGGAGAATGAGTGGGAATCAATTTTCAAACCGCATCTGACAGGTGTCGGGGAGGTGATATGTTGCCTTCTCTGCTCCTGTTTTAACCCTTGAAAGCTTACACCACTGTGCTGCAACCATGTGCATTGCAGGGCGCTCACGGCGTAACCCCATTCACTTGAATGGGTCATGTTCAATGGTGGTACCCATGCCCACCAAACATACTGCCAGGGGTATCATTTTTTCAACAGGGGATGGCATGTGTACAACCCCCTCCAGCCTCTGTGTGGAGGCGGGGGCAGTAAAACTGCAGCTCAACTGCTTATATTTAACCCCCCTCCCAAGTGTGAATGAGCCCTTTATGAGTAGTTATTGAATATACCATGAATCTGCCCCTTCTACACCTGAGATTCTGAAACTGCGTTTCACATACTAACAGGGTCCCATGAACAAGCAGCAGATGTCTGGGTTTCCATTCTGAGAATAATCTTTGTTATGTCAATTTGATCGATGGAACAGGAAATAATGGAAAATCTCCCCACTTCCTGTCTATTTGATAGGTATAGGGCTGAACAGTATATAATGACTAGGAGACAGAGCAGGAAGTAAGGAAAAATCTCCCCACTTCCTGTCTATTTGATTAGTATAGCACAGAACAGGAAATAAGGGAAATATGCCTACTTCCTGCCTATCTGATGGATATGAGACAGAACAGGAAGTAAGGAAAAATCTCCCCACTTCCTGTCTATTTGAAATGGTATAAGGCGGAACAGAAAATAAGGGAAAAATCTGCTCACTTGTCTATATGATGAGTAGGAGACAGAACAGGATGTAAGGAAAAATCTCCCACTTCCTGGATATTTGATAAGTATAGCACAGAGCAGGAAATAAGGGAAATATGCCTACTTCTTGCCTATGTGATGGATATGAGACAGAACAGGAAGTAAGGAAAAATCTCCCCACTTCCTGTCTATTTGAAATGGTATAAGGCGGAACAGAAAAGAAGGGAAAAATCTGCTCACTTGTCTATATGATGAGTAGGAGACAGAAAACAGGATGTAAGGAAAAATCTCCCCACTTCCTGGATATTTGATAAGTATAGCACAGAACAGGAAATAAGAGAAATATGCCTACTTCTTGCCTATGTGATGGATATGAGACAGAACAGGAAGTAAGGAAAAATCTCCCCACTTCATGTCTATTTGATAGACATGAAACAGAACAGGAAATGAGGGAAAATATCCCCACTTTTCTATTTTATCAGTAGGAGACTGATAGGAGGTGAGGAGTCACATCTCAATGTTTTGCTGTCTATTTAATGGGTATAAAGCTTAACAGGCAATAAGGGAAAAATCTCCCCACTTCCTTCCCCTTTAATAGTTATAGGATCGATCAGGAATTAAGAAAAATCTCCCCCAATTTCTTGTCTGCCTGATGGGTAAGAGTAGAAATCAAAGTGAAGGAAAATCTTCTTACTTCCTGTCTTGTTTAATGGGTTTGAGATAAAACAGGAAATGAGGGAAAATCACCCATCTTGTCTGCTTGATTAGTATATAAACGTGAAAAGAAAGTGAGGAAAAAAAAATCTCCACACTTTCTGCCTATTTGATGAGTAGAGAAAGAACAGGAGGGGAGGGAAATATTTCGCACTTCCTGTCTTTTTGATGAGTAGAGACAGAACAGGATATTAGGGTAAATCTCATTCTTCTTGTCTTTTTGATTGGTATGAGACAGAACAGGATATTGGGGAAAATCTCCCTACTTCTTGTCTTTTTGATTGGTATAAGACAGAACAGGAAATATGGGGAAATCTATGTATTTTGTCTATTTGATTAGTATGAGACTAAACAGAAAGTGAGGAAACTCCATACTTTCTGCCTGTTTGATGGGTAAACACATAACAGGAAATAAGGAAAAATCTCCCCACTTCCTGTCTATTTGATAGTTATAAGATAGAATGGGAATTGGGGAAAATCTATATACTTCTTGTCTGAGCAGAAAATGAAGTGAGAGAAAATATTCCCATGCCTTGTCTATTTGATAGGTATACAATATAACAAAACATAAAGGAAAATATGCCCATTATTTGTCTATGTGATGGGTATGAGACGGAATAGGAAGTGAGGAAGAATTTCCCCAATTCACATCTATTTGATAGGCATGAAACAGAACCGTAAGTGAAGGAAAAATCTCCCTACTTGTCTAATTAATTAGTAGACTAATGAGAAAGAGGAGGCAAAATCTCATCACTTCATGTCTATTTAATAGGTATGACAGAACAGGAAATGAAGGAAATTCTCCCCGCTTCTTGTCTATTTTTCCTTTTAAATTTCTGAGCTGGGAAAGAGGGACACCTTCTAATAGAAAGGAAATCTCTCAAAATGGGAACACAGACAGTAATATATAACTTTCGCTATCTTTGTACCCTTGGGGAAATTTTCCTTTACTTCCTGTCCCAGAGACACAACAGGAAGTTAGACAAACTCTCCCAAAATAAGGGAATTCTAGTTTTATACAAATGTCCCTGGCAGGGGCGGACTGACAACTCATGGGGCACCCGGGCAATAGGGGATCATGGGGCCCCTGTGTCCTTGGCCAAACTCAAAAAAGCCTTTGAAAAAGGTACCAGGGGCATCTCATGGGGCCCCTTACTGACTCCGGGCCCTCGGGCAGTTTCCAAATGGTCAGTCCGCCCCTGATCCCTAGAACTGATGTCCTTATTAAACACTTGCCCTTCAGAGGATTTACCCCCCTTCCTGACCAGGCCATTTTTTGCGATACGGTGCTGCGTTACTTTAACTGGCAATTGCTGTGGAATAGACTCCCTCAAGAGTTGGTTCTGGCCAGCTCAGTGGATTGCTTTAAAAAAGTCCTGGATTCTTTCTTGGATACACAGAATATAACTGGATATAACATTTACAGGTAAAGTTGATCCAGGGAATATCCGATTGCCTCTCGGGGGATCAGGAAGGAATTTTTTCCCCTGCAGGAGCAAATTGGATCATGCTTTGCTGTTTTTTTTGCCTTCCTCTGGATCAACTGTGGATGTAGGATTATAACTTTTTTTTTTAAATGGTTAAACTGGATGGACTTTTGTCTTTTTTCAGCCAGACTAACTATGTAATTGCACGGTCATGCAACACTGTACGCTGTGAAATGTATGTCCTTTTTTTCCCCATTAGCGCTTTCTTTTAGTAGTATATGTTCGCCTGTGCGCTTTTTATTTTTTTGCGCTATAAACAAAAAAAAAACACAATTTTGAAAAAAAAACTATATTTTTGACTTTTTGCTATAAAACATGTCCAGTAAAGAAATTTAAAAAATCTAATTTCTTTATAACTTTAGGCCAAAATATATTCTGCTCCATGTCTTTGCTAAAAAAAAAATTCCAATACATGTAAATTAATTGGTTTACGTGAAAGTTAATGTGTCTACAAATGGCGGTATAATATACTGGAATTTTTAATTGTCTTTTTATACTAGTAATGGTGGCGATTAGCGACTTATAGCGGGACTTCTGACACTGGGGGGGGGGGACTGACTAACTGCCACTGACATCCCAATGACACTAATACAGTGATCGGTGCTAATAAAAAGCACTGACACTGTACTAATGGCACTGGGCAGGAAGGGGTTAACATGTGGGGCAATCAAAGGGTTAACTGTGTGCTCTTTTACTATGTGTACTATGTGTTTCACTGTAAGCATACTGCTGTGTATGGTTGTGCTGTGCAGAGCCATTCAAAGCAGTGTGCACGAGCTGACAGGGAGAACTGTTTTGTTTACAAACAGTTCTCGCACCCGTTGGGGATCCTCGGCAATCACCAGCCGGGACCCGGTGATAGGATGCGGGTAGGGAAACATGCTGCTTTGTATTTCTCTGCTGTGCAGAACTACACAGCAGCATGTTACTGCTGGGAGGAGAGAGACCCGTGTTGTTTACACACAGGCAGGGGCGGACTGACAACTCATGGGGCCCCCGGGCAATAGGGGATCATGGGGCCCCTGTGTCCTTGCCCAAACTCAAAAAAGCCTATAAAAAAGGTACCAGGGGCATCTCATGGGGCCCCCTACTGACCCCGGGCCCTCGGAAAGGGCCCGAGTTTCCAAATGGTCAGTCCGCCCCTGCACACAGGTCTCTCCCCTGTCAGTGATACTCAGCAATCGTCGGGTGCCAGCGGGGAATTGGGTCCCAGGACCTGGTGATTGACATCTGTAGCCGCCAGTGGCTGCGTGGGTAGGGTGGCACGCGTGCGCGCACGCCCCTATCTGGAAATGCAAAATCATGTATATACACGTGATTTTGTGCAGCCCTGTAGCAGTAGTTCTGCTATAGGGCGGTCAGGAAGCGGTTAAAAGATTTCCTATTATCTCATGTTCTGAGGACAATTCTAAAATGTTGGATTTTCTTTGACTTTCTTTCTTGGTGATCGTAATGGTCATCAATAGATATAGAGTGGTGATCCTCCTCAATGAGGACACACACAGCATTTTGATATTGAGAATAACCTCCCCCCAATCTATCCAGAACAAAAAAAGGTTTTGTCTAGAGATACACTTTAAGAAATCCCTACAATGCAGGTGAGACGGCAGCCTGGGATGCCCCTTGGGGACAACGACTCAGTCATTGACAAGGGCTTAAGGTGTGATTATCTCACCCCTTCTATACTCCAGACACAATTACACAGTCCCCAGGTGCAACCATCGTCTTTAATAAAAACGGTCGTTAAAACATGCTTTATATACGCACATTCAAAAAAAAATTAATCAACATTTGAAAATAATCGGATCATTTAGGGTAACATCAAATAAAGATTTACTCTGCTTTTCGGCACACATTTGATACTGTCCTTAACAGCTGCAAAATACTTGAGAAAAGTATAACATTGCCAATATTGAGTGAACTGTTTTGGCAGGAGAACACAGATCGGAAAGCAGGTGCAAAACTGGTCTCACCATCTTTTTTTTTTGTAAGCCGTAGAGGTTTAGGGAAGTCTTTCAGGCTGGTTTCACATTTAAGAGTAGTGTCTTTGAGCATTTTTTCCACATTTTTCCACGTTTATGAGCACTTTCATACAGTGTTTTTCAGGCGTTTTTGAGCTTTGGTATTTTTTTTTTTTTATTAGCTAGTAGAGAAAATTATCATCTCTTGTATCATTTGTTGCTGTTTTTCACCTTCTTTAGCTTTTCCATTAGCTTATATTTCTTTTCTTATTATTATTCATTTATTATATTGTATATTTTTTTTTTTTTAGGGTAGGGTAGAGTGCGGTTGCCCACCACTGGCCTACCCCTTTTCCAGAAATGCATTGCAGCTCTAGCCTCATGTCATGGAGCAGAAAACATTATGATCTTTTGACCTTTTTGAGCTTTGGTATTTTTTTTTTTTATTAGCTAGTAGAGAAAATTATCATCTCTTGTATCATTTGTTGCTGTTTTTCAGCTTCTTTAGCTTTTCCATTAGCTTATATTTCTTTTCTTATTATTATTCATTTATTATATTGTATATTTTTTTTTTTTTAGGGTAGGGTAGAGTGCGGTTAACATTTTATGTATTGTCTTCTTACTATTTAATTTTTTTTATAATAATAAAAAAAATACAATAATTTTTTGGGGGAGGAGGTTTAATAATAGTATTTGTCATGTTTCACATGACTGTCATATTGACTGTCATATGCCTTTAAGAGTTTCTATATTTTGTTTCTGCTCCTCCCTTTCCTTTGGTTTAGTTAATGCTGTATAGTTAGCCTACCCCAGTGGTCAGCAAGCCGCGGCTCACGAGCCACATGCGGCTCTTTACACTTTTTAATGCGGCTCTTCTGTGTGCCGGGCGCCCGCTCCCCTCCCTCCTCTCGGGCGGCCGCCCCAAAAGTCAGGACTCTGCAGCTAGCCCGGCGGACCTTTTAATCCGGCCTGCGGAGCGTGGCAAACATTGGCTGTCAGGATGTAGGCGGGGCAGCGTGACAAACTCCTCTCCTCTCACAGTTCGCCCTGAAGACCGGAACGGCGCGGGAACCCGGCGAGAGGAACGTGCGGAGCAAAGGTAAGTGAATTGACACAATATGGGGAATGAATTACTATAGGGGGGATGAATTACTATAGGGGGGATGAATTACTATATGGGGGATGAATTACTATAGGGGGGATGAATTACTATAGGGGGGATGCATTACTATATGGGGGATGAATTACTATATGGGGGATGAATTACTATAGGGGGGATGAATTACTATGGGGGATTAATTACTATAGGGGGGATGAATAACTATGGGGGATGAATTACTATATAGGGGATGAATTACTATGGGGGATGAATTACTATATGGGGGATGAATTACTATATGGGGGATGAATTACTATGGGGGATGAATTACTATATGGGGGATGAATTACTATGGGGGATGAATTACTATATGGGGGATGAATTACTATATGGGGGATGAATTACTATGGGGGATGAATTACTATATGGGGGATGAATTACTATGGGGGATGAATTACTATATGGGGGATGAATTACTATGGGGGATGAATTACTATGGGGGATGAATTACTATGGGGGATGAATTACTATATGGGGGATGAATTACTATGGGGGATGAATTACTATATGGGGGATGAATTAATATGAGGGATGAATTACTATGGGGGATGAATTACTATGGGGGATGAATTACTATATGGAGGATGAATTACTATATGGGGGATGAATTACTATGGGGGATGAATTACTATGGGGATGAATTACTATATGGGGGATGAATTACTATGGGGGATGAATTACTATATGGGGGATGTATTTTCAGTTTTAAAAATGTGGCTCTCAAAATAAATTTCAATCGTGGTTTTGGCGAGATTTGGCTCAGTTGAAAAAAAAAGGTTGCCCACCACTGGCCTACCCCTTTTCCAGAAATGCATTGCAGCTCTAGCCTCATGTCATGGAGCAGAAAACATTATGATCTTTTGACCTATCGAATGTTCATTATTGTAAGATTCTCTCAGTTTATGGAATAAACTTCACAAGATCTACAAGATATCTTATCAATTGAGTCACTGGCTGTGGTATCCAACTGAGGTGAAAGTTATCACTATCTCATTACAACTGTAAGTTACAGAGATCACATTATCAATGCTTAGATGGGAGAGACAGAACATTATTGTTATTATTATTTTTATTATTAATTACTGATTTCATTTTTTTTTAGGGTTGGGGGTTAAAGTTAGGGTTTAATTACTATTTATTTATTGCTACATATTATTAATTTATTGCATTTATTTGTCTATTTATTTTACATTTATTTATGCATATATTATTACTATTTTTTCTGCGGAATTAAAAACTCTCAAAAAAGGGAAAATCTGCTCGATTTGAGCGACACAAAGCTCCAGAACTTTTTTGAGCTTCAGGCGACTTAGAGTGGAGATGTGAACCATCTCCGTTGAGAATAATTGATTTTTTTTTTTCCTCAAGTGTTTTTGAGCTTCAAGTTCAAGCTAAAAACTGCTCAAGTGTATGGGTTTAGGATTATAACTTTTTTTTTTTTTTTATGGTTGAACTGGATGGACTTTTGTCTTTTTCAACCAGACTATGTAACTCTGTAAGCGTGAATGCAGCCTTACTGCATGGAAATTGCAATTTACCTTATATTGTGGTTCATACTATCTGATGAGTTTATTGAGCAGGGAAAATGTGTGATGCATTAGGCTCGGTTCACACTAGTGCGACCCCATTGTCATGCGACTTCCATGTGACTTGCTTGCGACTGTCATGCAACTTTGATGGAATATTAGAATTTAAGGGGCTCTAAATCGCAACAAAGCGGTGTAGGAACCTTTTTTTTATAAAAAAATATAAAAAAGAACATTAAAGGCTAAGTTCTTTCTAAGAAAATAGCCTGTGCAGTCATGGGGCCCCAGTAGATATTAGAAAAACTGTGCAGCTTTGTAAAGTGTTCTTTAAATTTATTATCATACCTGTAGGCCATTGGGCTCCTCTGGAAGCCTGGCCAAAAAACTCCCAGTTAGTAATCCTTATGCCCTACTTTTTTCAAAAGTAAAAAAAAAACACAAGTACAAACTTTTCAGCTTTGAAAATAAATCTTATTAATGTCCTTAAAAGTAAATCCAGTGTCAATCACTACATTCAATGAGGTAATCCTTGTCAACCACAGTGTCCATCGGGGTAATCTATGTGAATCGCAATGAGCCCTTGATCTGTGCATGCCGTACTCCCATCACTAAATGACAGTTTCCTAGCTCCAAAATTTTTAATTTCATCAATTTAAATTGCCTAAATCTATACCCCTCCTATGCCTTACTGCCTACCACATACCATGGACTATACAAGCAATTGGAGGAGATCTGTCCAGCCTAAGATCAGTCTAGTAATTGAAATCCCAGGTGATGACATTGACATATCATTGATATCACCCAGGATTGTCAGTGGTATTGCTGCAGTCGGGAATCTGTCATTTGGTGGCGGGTGTGCGGCGTGTGTACTGCCCACCCGAATTCTGTTACTGCTGACTTCCATTGTCTTCTGATCTGGGGTTTTTAATGATTTTTGAAAACAAACATATAAAAATATAGTCACACCAATGATGCTGGATTAAATAATAACTGTACTGAGAGACTGGAAGCGTAATTACAGACAGAAGATTATAGACTTTAAACATAATGAAGCTATAAATGAAATGTTTTTATATCACGCCATACCTAAGATGTATGATCAGATGAAGTGTAAGAAGTGTGAAATTATCCGAAGATGTTTAGATACACAATTAGCTACCGAATAATATACATTATGTGCCAGCCCGGATATAATCTTTCTGTTTTTGGTAGTACATGCTGGAGAGTTTAACTATAATTAAACACTCAACTCCCCAAGCTACGACTATAATTAAAAAGTTGCTTTTGGATGGTTCTGCACACCCATTATGAGGAGTTTAATTTTTCTGCTGAATTTGTATTTTTTCTTTCATGAAGAAGGCAAAACTCACAAAGGAGGGTGGAAACACCCAAAATGTACAGGTGGATAGGAACAGAGCCTGGATTGATGTCAGGGAGATCTCTCAGTGTTGGCCTACCCAAGATATAAAAGAGGCCAGGGGCAAACTCAACTCACCAAGCTACAACTATAATTAAAAAGTCACTTTTGGATACCTCTGCACACCCGCTGTTGTCATTATGAGGGGTTCCATTCTTTCTGCTGAATTTGTATTTTTTTTTTTTTTTTACATGAAGACGGCAAAACTCACAAAGGAGGGCGGAAACACCCAAAATGTCCAGGTGGTCTGGAATGAAGTTCGGGAGATCTTAGTGTTGGCCTACCCAAGATATACAAGAGGCCAGGGGCAAACTCAACTCACCAAGCTACAACTATAATAAAAAAAATAACTTTTGGATGGCAAAACTCACAAACTAGGGTGGAAACACCCAAAACGTCCAGGTGGATAGGAAAAACGTCCAGGTGGATTATGAGGGGTTCCATTCTTTCTGCTGAATTTGTATTTATTTTTTTTTCATGAAGAAGGCAAAACTCACAAAGGAGGGTGAAAACACCCAAAAACGTCCAGGTTGATAGGAACAGAGCCTGGAATGATGTCAGGGAGATCTCAGTGTTGGCTTACCCAAGATATAAACGAGGCCAGGGGCAAACTCAACTCACCAAGCTACAACTATAATTAAAAAGTCACTTTGGATGGCTCTGCACACCCGTTGTTGCTATTATGACGGGTTCCATTCTTTCTGCTGAATTTGTTTTTTTTTTTTTTTTTCATGAAGAAGGCAAAACTCACAAAGGAGAGTGGAGACACCCAAAACGTACAGGTGGATAGGAACACAGTGTGGAATGATGTCAGGGAGATCTCAGTGTTGGCCTACCCAAGATATACAATAGGCCAGGGGCAAACTCAACTCACCAAGCTACGACTATAATTAAAAAATCGGTTTTGGATGGACTGATCCTTTAGGGCTAAGTTCACACCTTTGTGTGTTGGGAACGGGTGCAAAATTGTGTGCTTTCCCAACATGCCCAGAATAGCACTGCCACTTAGCAGACGTGTGGTGGTGCCATTATTTAATAATGGCACCCCCATGCATGTGCAAATGTGCACGCCAAACTGCATGATAAAACGGTACCATGCAGATTAGTGTGCTGCATTTCTGGACTTCTTTTCTGTGATTCTCTTACATAGGGAAGCTCATTGAAATGAATGGGCTGCCCTACACACGATGTGTGGGAATGCTCTGAAACACATGCTGAGGACCCAGCTGTAGCTGTGAACCAAGCCTGAAAGCTATACTGTAGAAAGTGTATCCGCTACAGAAAGTTTTTGAACATGTACCAGATGTATGGTATATCCAGCTTATTTAAAAAAGTACAAAATGTTTGCATATGGCATGTCTCCAATATATCCGCCAAAAGCAAATTCTAGTTCAGTAAATAGAAAGAACCTCTGTGCCAAATAGTTATTGTGTTTGCTTTGCTTTAACTCCCTGCCCTCCAGAGGATTTACCCCCCTTCCTGACAGGCCATTTTTTGGGTTACGGCGCTGCGTTACTTTAACTGACAATTGCGCGGTCATGCAACGCTACACCCAAATAAAATTTACTTCTTTTTTTTTTCCCATGAATTGAGCTTTCTTTCAGTGGTATTTGATCGCCTGTGCGTTTTAATTTTTTTTGCTATAAAAAAAGTCTGACAATTTTGAGGATAAAAAACAATATTTTGGGCTATTTGCTGTTAAACATGTCCAGTAAAAAAATTTAAAAAAATCAAATTTCATCATAAATTTAGGCCAAAATGAATTCTGCGACATGTCTTTGCTAAATAAAATATGGCGGTACATATACCGGAATTTATTTATTTTTTTTCAGTAGTAGTGGCTGCAATCAGCAACTTATAGTGGGACTGTGGCAGGCATTCTGACACTGGGGGGGAACTGACTTAGTGTCACTGACATCCCAGTGACACCAATACAGTGATTAGTGCTAATAAAAAGCATTGACACTGTACTAATGGCACTGGGCAGGAAGGGGCGATCAAAGGGTTAACTGTGTGCTGTTTTACTATGGGGGCTGTGTGTGTGCTTCACTGTAAGCACATTGCTATGCAGAGCCATACAAAGCAGTGTGCAGGAGCTGACAGAGGAGAGATCTGTATCGTTTACATAAAGGTCTCTCCCCCATTGGAAATCCTCGTAGATCATCAGGTGCCGGCGGGGAATCACCAGCTGGGACTCAGCGATTGACATCCGAGGCTGTGAACTGCAAAATCAGGTATATATACATGAATTTGCGCACCCGTGACTCCTTGTAGCAGTATTTCTTTTAATTGTGCCAAATAAACAGAACAGTTATTTGCTGAGTGTCTTTTTGCGTTTCTTCCGTACTGCAGTAGGGAACCATTTGGAACCATTAATAAATATGAGGATAGTTGCGTTAGGTTGCCTATCTATACTATTTCCAGAAGAGTGAGCCGACTCAAATACATGCATCATAAAAGGGGAAAGAAAAGGACAACCATTGTGTTTTGTAAACTCAATGCAAAGCAGAATGCAGAGCCGGTGTATGTAATGAGCGGATATGGCTGCTTCTTAGTACATATATAATTACAAACTACACAAAAAATACAATGTTTGGAAACATTAACAATGATGGGTAAGATAATTTACACCATTTCTTGTATTTGTAATAATAATGGAAAGGCTAATAGCCGTGTATTTACTTTTAACACTGATCAGTTCCTGCACTTTGTTTTGTTAACAGGAAATGTCCCAGTCATAATGAATGGCCTTGTTAACCAATCTATCTCAATGTCTCTTCATGGAGGTCCATCAGATCCTGTACAGGTAGTAGTATGGAACTTCAATACAAACCCATTGGTGACTTACACAAACAATCAGCTTTTTGTTATGAAGGAAATGTTTAAACAAAAACTGGAGATTCTGGATGATGGAAGAGCGCTGAAGATTGGACAGCTGAGACTGGAGGGACAGTGGAGTGTATACTGGAACTATAAATTTTATTACCAGCACAATCTATCAGAAAGTCTACATCCTCCATGTGTATGGTATGTCATCATCTCTGCATTCTATCCATTAACATTTAACCCCTCAGTATTCAAAGTGCTTAACCCTGTTTTTTACATGAAAGGCAAACCGAAATATTCACTGTGGAGAGAGTAACAGATGTCTATCCACCAAATGCCGTATTACCAATTGTAAAGTATAAACCAATGACCAAATTTACTAGAATGTTAGCTGAAAAAAAATCTGCCATAAAGCTGAACTCCAGGCAAAGCCTAGATACCTAGACAAAATTAAAGTGTTCCTAAACCCAGGACCCTGCATTCACTATATCTGGTCTCCCAAGACCCTGCATTTACTATATCCACTCTCCCTGGACCCTGTATTCACTAAATCTGGTGTCCCCAGACCCTGCATTCACTATATCTGGTCTCCCTGGACCCTGCATTCACTCTATCTGCTGTCCCAGGATACTGCATTCACTATATCCGCTCTCCCCGGATCCTGCATTCACTATATCTGGTCTCCCCGGACCCTGCATTCACTATATCCGCTCTCCCTGGACCCTGCATTCACTATATCCGCTCTCCCCGGACCCTGCATTCACTATATCCGCTCTCCCCGGACCCCGCATTCACTATATCTGGTCTCCCCGGACCCCGCATTCACTATATCTGGTCTCCCCAGACCCTGCATTCCCTATATCTGGTCTCCCCGGACCCTGCATTCACTATATCTGGTCTCCCCGGACCCCGCATTCACTATATCTGGTCTCCCCAGACCCTGCATTCCCTATATCCCCAAGGAAGTCACGAGCAGACGGTGACATAACGCGTAGGTTCGCGAGTCCGTAGTTCCGGTGCGTGGTGACGCACTTCCGGCGTGCGACGCCATTTTGCTACACCCAGGAAGTCCCATTCACATGCAGTATACCCACACATCAGTGAGGAGGGAGGACTGCTTGTAATGTGAGTGATACTCTTTACTCTTTAAATAAACGAAGTTTACTAAAGTACTACACTTAGAGGTTTTTCTTGGCTTACTGGATTGGTGAGCTATTATCCTTCAGAACCACCTTGACTGATCAGGGGCACTAGGAGCCCCACAAAGGAGATCCAGGGAAGGAAGGAAGCTGCTGGCCATTACAAATCAAGGATCCAGGGTGATCCTGCAAGCCTGTTGGCCCCTTTGGGGTCACTAGGAGGAGGTGAGGAGGCAATTTAGCCGTTAACAGGAGAAGAGTTTGGCACAGTCACAGATTTATTTAATTATCACTGTTGCACACTGCATGATTTTATTCATTTTTCACAAAAGGACATTGTTTAAGATTGTCTTTCATCAAGGAGGACACATTTATAAATTTTCATTTTTTTGGCACTGTGTGAGCACTGCTAAGAGTTCCTTCATTGGATTGAGTTTGGATTTTTTGGCCTAACTTTAGTAGATGTGTGTACACTATCCATATGTTTGTGTGAAATACTAGTCACATATTATTTATATGTTGGTACACGTATTTCTTAAATGGGTGATAGATTTCTTTTTGGAATCTTAGTTTGGCACTTTTTTGTCACTATTGTATATTATATTATTTTATATTGATTTATTTATTTTTAGGAATTAATATTGTGTATTAGACACAGTTCTTTGAGAGCGCTACACTATTTTTCAGGATTCCCTATATCTGGTCTCCCCGGACCCTGCATTCACTATATCTGCTCTCCCCGGACCCTGCATTCACTATATCCGCTCTCCCCGGACCCTGCATTCACTATATCTGGTCTCAGTAGACCCAATAGGAATGTTCTGGAATTTTCTGGAATATGCACTGCTTGCTGCCCTCAACAGACCGGGGTGGTCCAAATACAATGGATACAAATGGAGAAACAGAAAAAGGGTGCACCGACCTAGTGCATTATCGTTTAAAATAATTTATTGAAGAAACAAAATAGGTATCATACTCACAATGGACATAATAACACAGGCATGTCAAACTGAACAAGATGTATGATCCAAACAACATCTGAGTCCATACGATGGAACCCTGGATGACCAACTGGCTAACGTGTTTCGAGGACACAACCTCTTCCTCAGAGCCACCCAGTTCACAATACACCATAACGCCTTCCTTTCACCTTGCCTACTAATTAGTGAGACACATTAAAATGCAAAAAAACAGTATAAAGTGGCACACCATTTTATATTAAAAACATTCTTTTTTTATTCATATTCGACACTCATAAAATGTCAGTTTTGTTACAAAAGTACCATAATTACATATAAATATATCATATGGTATTTTGTATGTAATTATGGTACTCTTGTAACAAAACCAACATTTTATGTGTGTTGAATGTGAATAAAAATGTTTTTAATGTAAAATGGTGTGCCTCAAAAGCTCCACTTAAACAATTTTTGCATTTTGATATTTCTATAGGGATGCGGCACTGTTTTTCTTTCTGATTTTAGTGCCGTAGAGAGACACATTGGCACTCAATGCAAAGTGCAAATTCTTTTCTCTGCTGTGCCCTCTGCACACTTTTTAGTAAAAGGTGTTCCTCTTTCGCATCTCAGAAAATTGTCTTGTCTGCTATAATATAAAACGGTTTATATTGTAAAGGTTGAAAAAATAAAACTGGTCCTCTACAGGTTTGCTCTCATTTTCTATACTTAGGTGACATTTGGTATGTGGTTACTGATGTGCAGGAAAGGCAGCTGAGGCACTATACCAGTAATCCTTTTTTTTTGCGTTTTTGCCCATATAATTGAATGTTAGCTTTAGATTTTTGTTGGGGTTGGTTTCTTTTCTTCACATTTTGCATTTCTTCTTTTAAAAATGCAATAGTCCTGTTCCATCTGTTTCTTGACTATTTGAATTGCAGCCAATGGAACACAGATGAAAAGGGCTGAGCGTGTTTCCATTTATTTTTTATCTGTTTTGGTTTTTTTTTAGTTTTGTGCAATAGCTTTTGAAAGTAAAACAAAAAAGAGAAAAATTGAAGACTTAAAGTTGAACTTCAGTCAAACTAAAGTGTGGGAGAGTTAAAAGCTCAAATCTCTCATTGACGTCTGTATCCCCAGGTAGAGGATCTCTCCTTTCTCCTTGTTCTAGTGATACTCTGGGGGGTAACTGAACAGTTTTGAAGTTAAAACTAAACCCCAGACACCAGGCAGCTCATTATGGAGTGTTTGATGTGCAATGTTCCAAGTCAAAACCTAAGGTGTCTCCAAGATATCCATGGAATCTTCATTAAAATTAGCTATTTATTTTACATGTCACCATTCAACATTTTGTGATCACGCAGATCCCTAGATATCAAGATTCAGACACACTATAAGGGTCTGCACTTGGTTGCTAAGAATATACATTCATCATACATACTGGGGGGGGGGGTACAACTGGGGGGATCAATGGTGGAGAAGGATCTGGGGGTTCTGGTAGATCACAAATTTAATGATAGCATGCAATGCCAAGCTGCAGTTTCTAAAGCGAGGAAAATCCTCTCGTATTAAAAGAGGTATAGACTCCAGAGAGAGAGATATAATTTTCCCCGGTACAAATCATTAGTAAGACCTCATCTGGAATTTGCAGTTCAGTTTTGGGCACCAATTAACAAAAAGAACATTGGGGAACTGGAGAAAGTACAGAGAAGGGCAACCAAACTGATAAGAGGCATGGAGGAGCTCAGCTATGAGGAAAGATTAGAGGAACTGAATTTATTCTCTCTTGAGAAGAGGAGATTAAGGGGGGATATGATCTCCATGTATAATACATAAGGGGGGATATGATCTCCATGTATAATACATAAGGGGGGATATGATCTCCATGTATAATACATAAGGGGGGATATGATCACTATGTATAATACATAAGGGGGGATATGATCTCCATGTATAATACATAAGGGGGGATATGATCTCCATGTATAATACATAAGGGGGGATATGATCTCCATGTATAATACATAAGGGGGGATATGATCTCCATGTATAATACATAAGGGGGATATGATCTCCATGTATAATACATAAGGGGGATATGATCACCATGTATAATACATAAGGGGATATGATCTCCATGTATAATACATAAGGGGGGATATGATCACCATGTATAATACATAAGGGGGATATGATCACCATGTATAATACATAAGGGGGGATATGATCTCCATGTATAATACATAAGAGGGGATATGATCTCCATGTATAATACATAAGGGGGGGATATGATCTCCATGTATAATACATAAGGGGGGATATGATCTCCATGTATAACACATAAGGGGGGGATATGATCACCATGTATAATACATAAAGGGGGATATGATCACCATGTATAATACATAAAGGGGGATATGATCTCTATGTATAATACATAAGGGGGGATATGATCTCCATGTATAATACATAAAGGGGGATATGATCTCCATGTATAATACATAAGGGGGGATATGATCACCATGTATAATACATAAGGGGGGATATGATCACCATGTATAATACATAAAGGGGGATATGATCACCATGTATAATACATAAGGGGGGATATGATCTCCATGTATAATACATAAGGGGGGGATATGATCGCCATGCATAATACATAAGGGGGATATGATCTCCATGTATAATACATAAGGGGGGATATGATCTCCATGTATAATACATAAGGGGGGATATGATCTCCATGTATAATACATAAGGGGGGATATGATCTCCATGTATAATACATAAGGGGGGATATGATCTCCATGTAGAATACATAAGGGGGGATATAATCTCCATGTATAATACATAAGGGAGGATATGATCTCCATGTATAATACATAAGGGGGGATATGATCTCCATGTATAATACATAAGGGGGGATATGATCGCCATGTATACTACATAAGGGGGGATATGATCTCCATGTATACATAAGGGGGGGTATGATCTCCATGTATAATACATAAGGGGGGATATGATCACCATGTATAATACATAAGGGGTGGATAGGATCACCATGTATAATACATAAGGGGGGATATGAACTCCATGTATAATACATAAGGGGGATATGATCTCCATGTATAATACATAAGGGGGGATATGATCTCCATGTATAATACATAAGGGGGGATATGATCTCCATGTATAATACATAAGGGGGGATATGATCTCCATGTATAATACAAAAGGGGGGGATATGATCTCCATGTATAATACATAAGGGGGGATATGATCTCCATGTATAATACATAAGGGGGGATATGATCTCCATGTATAATACATAAGGGGGGATATGATCTCCATGTATACATAAGGGGGGGTATGATCTCCATGCATAATACATAAGTGGGGATATGATCACTATGTATAATACATAAGGGGGGATATGAACTCCATGTGTAATACATAAGGGGGGATATGATCTCCATGTATAATACATAAGGGGGGATATGATCTCCATGTATAATACATAAGGGGGATATGATCTCCATGTATAATACATAAGGGGGATATGATCTCCATGTATACATAAGGGGGGGTATGATCTCCATGTATAATACATAAGGGGGATATGATCTCCATGTATAATACATAAGGGGGATATGATCTCCATGTATACATAAGGGGGGGTATGATCTTCATGTATAATACATAAGGGGGATATGATCTCCATGTATAATACATAAGGGGGGTATGATCTCCATGTATAATACATAAGGGGGATATGATCTCCATGTATAATACATAAGGGGGATATGATCTCCATGTATAATACATAAGGGGGGATATGATCTCCATGTATACATAAGGGGGGGTATGATCTCCATGTATAATACATAAGGGGGATATGATCTCCATGTATAATACATAAGGGGGATATGATCTCCATGTATAATACATAAGTGGGGATATGATCACTATGTATAATACATAAGGGGGGATATGAACTCCATGTGTAATACATAAGGGGGGATATGATCTCCATGTATAATACATAAGGGGGGATATGATCACCATGTATAATACATAAGGGGGGATATGATCTCCATGTATAATACATAAGGGGGGATATGATCTCCATTAATACATAAGGGGGGATATGATCTCCATGTATAATACATAAGGGGGATATGATCTCCATGTATAATACATAAGGGGGGATATGATCTCCATGTATAATACATAAGGGGGATATGATCTCCATGTATAATACATAAGGGGGGATATGATCTCCATGTATAATACATAAGGGGGGATATGATCTCCATGTATAATACATAAGGGGGGATATGATCTCCATGTATAATATATAAGGGGTGATATTATCTCCATGTATAATAAATAAGGGGGATATGATCTCCATGTATAATACATAAGGGGGATATGATCTCCATGTATAATACATAAGGGGGGGATATGATCTCCATGTATAATACATAAGGGGGGATATGATCTCCATGTATAAATACATAAGGGGGGATATGATCTCCATGTATAATACATAAGGGGGGATATGATCTCCATGTATAAATACATCAGTGGTTCATATAGTGAACTCGGTGTAGAGTTATTCACCCTGAGGTCATCACAGAGGACAAGGGGGCATTCTTTACGTCTGGAGGAAAAGAAATTTAATCTCCAAACACGGAAAGGTTTCTTCACAGTGAGAACTGTGAAAATGTGGAATAGACTCCCCCAAGAGTTGGTTCTGGACAGCTCAGTGGATTGCTTTAAAAAAGTCCTGGATTCTTTCCTAGATACACAGAATATAACTGGATATAACATTTATAGGTAAAGTTGATCCAAGGAATTTTGTTCCCTGCAGGAGGAAATTGGACCGTGCTTTGCTGGGGGTTTTTTTTGCCTTCCTCTGGATCAGCTGTGGGTATAGGATTATACATTTTTTTATTTTTATTTTTTTTAATTAATGATTGAACTGGATGGACTTTTCTCTTTTTTCAGCCAGACTAACTATGTACAGTAACTATAGTTTAATGTTTATAGGGGATTCAGGAATGGAGGGTTTGGTTTGGGCTATGATTTAAGTTTTGCTTTATGTCTGATTATTATCAGTATTGTTATGACACAGAAGTATCATCCATCTAAGATACTTATCATACTATCTATGTCATTTGTCTTTTCCATATACAGGTATAAGCACAAGTTATTTTCTATTGGGGAATTATTGATTCTAAAATAATGCAAGGTGTTTCAAAAATATGACAATGTTCAACTGATCCTGTGAATTGTGTAGTCTACTGGTAACAGATATAATTCCTGGAGAAGGTTTGTTTGGTCTAACCAATCTCGATTTGATCAGATGCTTTGAAGGGCAGAGGAGATAAATGGGGCCTAGTAGACCTCGGATCTTTCCATAATGAGGACCTGTCATGGCCCATGTTATCACAAGGGATGTTGTTCATCTCTTGTGACAGCAATAAAGTTGATTAAAACAAATTAAAAGGGACAGAAAAATTTAATAATAATAATAATAATAATAATAATAAACAAAAAAATAATAAATAATAGTAAAACAATTATAAATAATAATAAAAAAATCATATTAATAAATTAAAAATAAATACAACTAAAAATATAATTTTAAAAAGTGCCCCTGATACCCCCCTCCCCCATGCTAATGTCAGCATGTGAAAGCATACATGAGTCCTGCATGCATATGTAAATGGCGATCGCCCCACACATGAGGTATCTCCACGGACTTCAATGTGAGAGCAATAATTCTAGTGCCAGACTTTCTGTGTAACTCTAAAGCGATAAACTGGTAAATGCTTTTAAAGCGTGGCCTGTGAAGATTTTCAGGTACCATAGGTTGTCGCCGTTCCACGGGTGTACACAAATTTTTATTTTTTTTTTTGAGAAAAATTTTATTAGGTTTTAACAGATTACAAATACATAGAAATAATGACACAGTCATGGTACCCCCCATGTGACATCAATTCTAGCGCAATTTTAAAACTTGACATATTTGGTATCTTTTAACTTGGCATAACATTATCTTTTTATATTTTGTCAAAAAATTGTGTATTACATTATGGGGTATATTTACTAAAACTGGTGCACTCTGAATCTGGTGCAGCTGTGCATGGTAGCCAATCAGCTTCTAACCTCAACTTGTTAAATTACGCTTTGGCAATTAATCCTGGATGATGATCGGTTTCTTTGCAGAGCTGCACCAGATTTAGCAGGCTTCAGTTTTAGTAAATAACCCCCTGTGTTTGTGTGCACTAAAAGTGTATTTTTCCTAAAAATGTCCTTTTTAAAAAATATCTGTGAAAATATAACATAAAAAAACTCCAATTGCAATTTTTTTAATTTCTAGGGCCTCTGCTTTCAAAAATATATAATATTTAAGGGTTATAACTAATTTTCTATCAAAAAATACAGATTTTTACACTTAGGAGAGAACTGTCAGAATTGACCCGGGGTCAAGTTGTTAAATGTCTAATTTCTCTTGAACACATATAATCTTTGTTTTACAAATAGAAATATATACATGGCTAAGGATTCCTAGAGCACTATGGGCTAACTGAAGAGACATAACAGCAGGAAAAACTTGCCTTGCAGCTCCCTTGTCTGACTGAAAACTGTTACTGAGCCGTCTCATAAGGGATGATTCACTTTTGTGGTGTCTCATTATAAATAGGAGTCTGCTTTCAACATAACAGGGATACATTGCTTAATATCAGAAACTAGAGCTTTATTAGCTGGCTGCAAAGAACACAACGTAATAATATAGAGACACCATTGGATTGCTAAAGTGTTACTACACCACCAACAGTACAATCAGTCGTACATGCAGTAAAGCATGCTTGTTATACCTAAAGGGTTAATCCTCTGCATTGTGTAAGAAGGCTGTTTGATCCTGTATTCTCTTATCCTCCCCTTCTTCCAGTGGCCCCCTCTTATTTCCTGATAAGGCATATGGTGTGGAGTCACTATGCTCAGTTTGGTGTGTATTGCTAGAGTTTATTTTTTCTTGGGAGAGTGCATGTGATCAGCACGGGGTCAATCAGCACTGTCCAGAAAGAGGTCAGGGGTTCTGCATCCTCCTAGAGAAGTACAAAAAACTCCTCCTGCGAGCTTTATTCAGTACTCTGCTGAACACTGATAGAAGTCACAACAAGACTGCTGTAACTGCTGATGAGAAAAGGTATTTAGCAGTTTATATTTACTGAAATAATTGCATTTCCATGTTCTGTGTACTGTGGGAGACCACATATAGTGAATGCATTGTCCGGGGAGACCAGATATAGTGAATGCAGGGTCCGGTGAGACCAGAAATAGTGAATACAGGGTCCGGGGAGACCAGATATAGTGAATGCAGGGTCCGGGGAGACCAGATATAGTGAATGCAGGGTCCGGGGAGAGTACATATAGTGAAATGCAGGGTCCGGTGAGACCAGAAATAGTGAATACAGGGTCCGGGGAGACCAGATATAGTGAATGCAGGGTCCGGGGAGAGTACATATAGTCAATGCAGGGTCTGGGGGAGAGCGGATATAGTGAATGCAGGGTCCAGGGAGAGCGGATATAGTGAATGCAGGGTCCAGGGAGACCAGATATAGTGAATGCAGGGTACGGGGAGAGCGGATATAGTGAATGCAGGGTCCGGGGAGACCGGATATAGTGAATGCAGGGTCCGGGGAGACCGGATATAGTGAATGCAGAGTCCGGGGAGACCAGATATAGTGAATGCAGGGTCCTGGGAGACCAGATATAGTGAATGCAGGGTCCGGGGAGACCAGATATAGTGAATGCAGGGTCCGGGGGAGACCAGATATAGTGAATGCAGGGTCCGGGGAGACCAGATACAGTGAATGCAGGGTCCTGGGAGACCAGATATAGTGAATGCAGGGTCCAGGGAGACCAGATATAGTGAATGCAGGGTCCGGGGAGACCAGATATAGTGAATGCAGGGTCCGGGGAGACCAGATATAGTGAATGCAGGGTCTGGGGAGACCAGATATAGTGAATGCTGGGTCATGAGTTTAGTAACACTTTAAGGATTTAAAACCAACACCCACCTTCAGTAGAAGAGATATAATCTACTCATCTTTGCAGTGTACCTTTTTTATTACCTCATCCCTTCTCTTACCGAGAGCATCTGATGCCTGTGTCCCCCCACCATGCACCATTGTTCTGTCTTCTGACCCCTACATCACTGCTGATTTCTGTAGCAGGGCACACACTCCCAAAAAAAGGTCTTTCACAGGACCAGGGGCGGACTGACCATTTGGAAACTCGGGCACTGCCCGAGGGCACGGGGTCAGTAGGGGGCCCCATGAGATGCCCTGGTACCTTTTCATAGGCTTTTTTGAGTTTGGGCAAGGACACAGGGGCCCCATGATCCCCTATTGCCTGGGGGCCCCATGGGTTGTCAGTCTGCCCCTGCACAGGACTGGTTCACTTAACCCCCCAATTACTCTTACATCACACAGATTTGTAGATACCCTGATATCTGAAAAATTTGCTGCATCCAATAGTTTCACCAATTAGTTCCCCGTCACCCATTCAAATGATAAAGAACTCACGAAGTTCTTATCACTAGGAATCAGGCAAATGTACTAATTGCTTATATTTTTCTATTCCAAAACCTGTTCATTTCTCTACGTTATCATTAAAATAGAGGTTAGAGCCTTTCTTTAAAAATATATAAAAATACATCTAATGTCTGGTTTTATTTCTCTACAGAACCTGTTCCTACCCCAAGTATAAACATTACAGACAAGAAGGAGACTGATGACTGGTGCAATGTGACCCTTGATTGTTCTGGTCCAAAAAACAAATCATCGTTGTCCTATACCTGGAAGTACAGACATAGAAACTCTACCTATCAGCTGTATAATATTTCTGGAGACATAATCCAGACTGCATTGAAGAATGACCCCTGGGATGTGGAGTTAATGTGTATAGTACAAAATCCTGCTGAAGCGAAGAATGCCTCTGTGAAGGACTTCTGTTGGCATAATAGAACATTAAATAGTTCTCAGAAAGGTAGGAGACATATCAGGATTTTACAGAACACCTGCCATTTAACAGTATAATGGATGAAGTGGAAGCGGTGGGTAAGGTCCACAGTGACTATAATCAGAAGTCTGGAAAGGCAGAGAGCAGAAAACATGTAAAGGGGTGTTAGTTTCATGTTTTTTTCCATCTAGTGAGACTTTTGGTGCAGTTCTCACTTTCTAATACTTGATGTCCGTACCTGTCCCTAGTTCAGTCATTGAAATTATGTTTGAGAAATATACTTCTTTTTGTTCTGCCAGGGGGAAGTCAGGCATGGCACCGGTGTTACTTCTACTGTCAACTCTGAGCGCCATTTTGGGGGAGTCTGTGATTTATTGGACACTGAGTTCTTTGCATATCTGGTCAGCCATCTTTGAGACAGAGAGGTCTAACATAGCCCCTTATTTGTGGAAGAGCCCTGCAATGTGGAGGAAGTAGGTAGGGACAGAGTATTGCTTATGAAGCTGTGAGGGAGAGATGAGCCTAGGCACAGGTTCTTGTGGAATAGAGGCAGTCTAGGAATATTCTGAATACTGCCTGTTTGTGATGGGATTCCTGACAGAAAACGTGTAAAGGGGGTGTTAGTTTAATATTTTTTACATCTAGTGAGATTTCTGGTGTAGTTCTCACTTTCTAATACTTGATGTCCCTACCTGTCCCCTAGTTCAGTCAATGAAATTCTGTTTGAGAGATATACTTCTTTTTGTTCTGCCAGGGGGAAGTCAGGCATGGCACCGGTGTTTCTTCTACTATCAACTCTGAGCGCCATTTTGGGGGTGTCTGTGATTTATTGGACACTGAGTTCTTTGCATATTTGGTCAGCCATCTTTGAGACAGAGAGGTCTAACATAGCCCCTTATTTGTGGAAGAGCCCTGCAATGTGGAGGAAGTAGGTAGGGACAGAGTATCGCTTATGAAGCTGTGAGGGAGAGATGAGCCTAGGCACAGGTTCCTGTGGAGTAGAGGCAGTCTAGGAATATTCTGGATACTGCCTGTTTGTGATGGGATCCCTGGCGATGGGAAGAAGGAATCTCTTTGTGTTTGCTCAGTGTACCAGTTTGGCATGAGCCTGCCCACTGGTGGGACAGAGCAAAAGGTTACATTGATCAACCACAAGCAATCCCGTTAAAGGAAGAGAGCCTTCAGCAACCTACTGAATGTGAGCACTGCATGGCTACCACATTATTAAGACTGTTACGACTATTGTACATTTGATGTTGATTAATGCTTAGTTGTTAAAAATGACTCTGGTATGACATTACCATTATTTGATCCTTCTGCACCATAGCCACACATAAGCCCCACCCACAGGGTCATCACCAGTATATGGTCTCTCTGCAGATGATCTTTACTGATTATTGACTTACCATGCCTTGCTCTTCATTGTTTGTCTGTGTGGAGGCAGCCATGTTGGTAGAAGCAGGGCTTTGCTTCCTCATGTCAGAGCCTCCAGCAAGGTGAACAGTGAGTAGCACATTAGGAAAATCACCAAATTTCACTCCAAATACCTTAAGACTAGGAGACAGCAATGCCTTAGATCTCATACGGCACATATACAATTATAAGGCTGCAGGCAGAGATGTGCCTAGACAGGGAAGTATTTTTTTCAGAGAACTTAGAACAATTGCAACTGGCATAATAGAATATTTCTTATTACATAGCAAATCATTTTTTGAGTTCATGTCCACTTTAACCCCTTCTCGCCAACTGTGCACATGTATCGGCTCACTGAAGTGGGTCTTTATCATGTAAAGCCACATACAGTATATGCATACCTGTGTTTGTGCCGAGAGCCCGCAATGTGTGTTTTTAATGAGAATAAGAATTTTTGTCCTTGGATTTTATCATTGGGTATTTGGTGGGTGAAAAAAAACATGCTTTTTGGTATATACGGTTTGCATTGGAACACTTTTGTTTAAATTTTTAAATAGATTGCATGCTTTAAAAGTGGTATACACTCCAGAGAGTGATATATCATATTACCCTCGGTACAAATCATTAGTAAAACCTCATCTGGAATATGCAGTTCAGTTTTGGGCACCAATTCACAAAAAGAACATTGGGGAACTGGAGAAAGTACAGAGAAGGGCCGCTAAAAACTGATAAGAGGCATGGAGGAGCTCAGCTATGAGGAAAGCGTAAAGAGGAACTGAATTTATTCTCTCTTTAGAAGAGGAGATTAAGGGGGGATATGATCTCCATGTATAATACATAAGGGGGATATGATCTCCATGTATAATACATAAGGGGGGATATGATCTCCATGTATAATACATAAGGGGGAATATGATCTCCATGTATAATACATAAGGGGGATATGATCTCCATGTATAAATACATAAGGGGGGATATGATCTCCATGTATAATACATAAGGGGGGATATGATCTCCATGTATAATACATAAGGGGGGATATGATCAACATGTATAATACATGAGGAAGGAAATGATCTCCATGTATAATACATAAGGGGGGATATGATCACCATGTATAATACATAAGGGGGGAATGATCACCATGTATAATACATAAGGGGGGATATGATCACCATGTATAATACATAAGGGGGATATGATCTCCATGTATAATACATAAGGGGGGATATGATCTCCATGTATAAATACATAAGGGGGGATATGATCACCATGTATAATACATAAGGGGGGATATGATCACCATGTTATAATACATAAGGGGGGATATGATCTCCATGTATAATACATAAGGGAGATATGATCTTCATGTATAATACATAAGGGGGATATGATCTCCATGTATAATTCATAAGGGGGGATATGATCTCCATGTATAATACATAAGGGGGATATGATCTTCATGTATAATACATAAGGGGGATATGATCTCCATGTATAATTCATAAGGGGGGATATGATCACCATGTATAATACATAAGGGGGATATGATCTCCATGTAAAATACATAAGGGGGGATATGATCTCCATGTATAATACATAGGGGGGATATGATCTCCATGTATAATACATAAGGGGGATATGATCTCCATGTATAATACATAAGGGGGGATATGATCTCCATGTATAAATACATAAGGGGGATATGATCACCATGTATATTACATAAGGAGGGATATGATCTCCATGTATAATACATAAGGAGGGGATATGATCTCCATGTATAATACATAAGGGGGGATATGATCTCCATGTATAATACATAAGGGGGGATATGATCTCCATGTATAATACATAAGGGGGGATATGATTTCCATGTATAATACATAAGGGGGGATATGATCTCCATGTATAAATACATCAGTGGTTCATATAGTGAACTCTGTGTAGAGCTATTCACCCCGAGATCATCACAGAGGACAAGGGGGCACTCTTTACATCTGGAGGAAAAGAAATGTAATCTCCAAACACGGAAAGGTTTCTTCACAGTGAGAACTGTGAAAATGTGGAATAAATTCCCTCAAGAGTTGGTTCTGGCCAGCTCAGTGGATTGGTTTAAAAAAGTCCTGGATTCTTTCTTAGATACACAGAATATAACTAGAACCATATATAACCATTAAAAAAAAAATGCATAATCCTATACCCACAGTTGATCTAAAGGAAGGCAAAAAACACAGCAAAGCATGATGCAATTTGCTCCTGCAGGGAACAAAATTCCTTCCTGATCCCCGAGAGGCAATCGGATATTCCCTGGATCAACTTTACCTATAAATGTTAGTATCCAGTTATATTCTGTGTATCTAAAAAAGAAATCCAGGACTTTTTTAAAGCAATCCACTGAGCTGGCCAGAACCAACTCTTGAGGGAGTCTACTCCACCTTTTCACAGCTCTCACTGTGAAGAAAAACCTTTCCGTGTTTGGAGATTAGGTCTCTTTTCCTCCAGACGTAAAGAGTGCCCCCTTGTCCTCTGTGATGACCTCAGGGTGAATAACTCTACACAGAGTTCACACATATATGAACCACTGATGTATTTATACATGGAGATCATATCCCCCCTTATGTATTATACATGGAGATCATATCCCCCCTTATGTATTATACATGGTGATCATATCCCCCTTATGTATTATACATGGAAATCATATCCCCCCTTATGTATTATACATGGAGATCATATCCCCCTTATGTATTATATACATGGAGATCATATCCCCCCTTATGTATTATACATGGAGATCATATCCCCCCTTATGTAATACATGGAGATCATTATCCCCCCTTATGTATTATACATGGAGATCATATCCCCCCTTATGTATTATACATGGTGATCATATCCCCCCTTATGTATTATACATGGTGAGATCATATCCCCCTATGTATTATACATGGAGATTATCCCCCTTATGTATTATACATGGTGATCATATCCCCCCCCCTTATGTATTATACATGGAGATCATATCCCCCCCTTATGTATTATTATACATGGAGATCATATCCCCCCTTATGTATTATACATGGAGATCATATCCCCCCTTATGTATTATACATGGATTCATATCCCCTTATGTATTATACATGGTGATCATATCCCCCCTTATGTATTATACATGGAGATCATATCCCCCCTTATGTATTATACATGGAGATCATATCCCCCCCTTATGTATTATACATGGAGATCATATCCCCCCCTTATTATGTATTATACATGGAGATCATATCCCCCCCCTTATGTATTATACATGGAGATCATATCCCCCCTTATGTATTATACATGGAGATCATATCCCCCCCTTATGTATTATACATGGAGATCATATCCCCCTTATGTATTATACATGGAGATCATATCCCCCTTATGTATTATACATGGAGATCATATCCCCCCTTATGTATTATACATGGAGATCATATCCCCCCTTATGTATTATACATGGTGATCATATCCCCCTTATGTATTATACATGGAGATCATATCCCCCCCTTATGTATTATACATGGAGATCATATCCCCCCTTATGTATTATACATGGAGATCATATCCCCCCTTATGTATTATACATGGAGATCATATCCCCCTTATGTATTATATACATGGAGATCATATCCCCCCTTATGTATTATACATGGAGATCATATCCCCCCCTTATGTATTATACATGGAGATCATATCCCCCTTTATGTATTATATACATGGAGATCATATCCCCCCTTATGTATTATACATGGAGATCATATCCCCCCTTATGTATTATACATGGAGATCATATCCCCCTTATGTATTATACATGGAGATCATATCCCCCCTTATGTATTATACATGGAGATCATATCCCCCCCTTATGTATTATACATGGAGATCATATCCCCCCTTATGTATTATACATGGAGATCATATCCCCCTTTATGTATTATACATGGAGATCATATCCCCCTTATGTATTATACATGGAGATCATATCCCCCCTTATGTATTTATACATGGAGATCATATCCCCCCTTATGTATTATACATGGAGATCATATCCCCCTTATGTATTATACATGGAGATCATATCCCCCTTATGTATTATACATGGAGATCATATCCCCCCTTATGTATTATACATGGTGATCATATCCCCCTTATGTATTATACATGGAGATCATATCCCCCCTTATGTATTATACATGGAGATCATATCCCCCCTTATGTATTATACATGGAGATCATATCCCCCTTATGTATTATACATGGAGATCATATCCCCCCTTATGTATTATACATGGAGATCATATCCCCCCTTATGGTATTTATACATGGAGATCATATCCCCCCTTATGTATTATACATGGAGATCATATCCCCCCTTATGTATTATACATGGAGATCATATCCCCCCTTATGTATTATACATGGAGATCATATCCCCCCTTATGTATTATACATGGAGATCATATCCCCCCTTATGTATTATACATGGAGATCATATCCCCCCTTATGTATTATACATGGAGATCATATCCCCCCTTATGCATTATACATGGAGATCATATCCCCCCTTATGTATTATACATGGAGATCATATCCCCCCTTATGTATTATACATGGAGATCATATCCCCCCCTTATGTATTATACATGGAGATCATATCCCCCCTTATGTATTATACATGAAGATCATATCCCCCCTTATGTATTATACATGGAGATCATATCCCCCCTTATGTATTATACATGGAGATCATATCCCCCCTTATGTATTATACATGGAGATCATATCCCCCTTATGTATTATACATGGAGATCATATCCCCCCTTAATCTCCTCTTCTCAATAGAGAATAAATTCAGTTCCTCTAATCTTTCCTCATAGCTGATCCCTCCTCATGCCTCTTATCAGTTTAGTTGCCCTTCTCTGTACCATTTCTCCAGTTCCCCAATGTTCTTTTTGTGAATTGGTGCCCAAAACTGAACTGCATATACCAGATGAGGTCTTACTAATGATTTGTACCGGGGTAATATGATATCTTTCTCTCTCTGGAGTCTATACCTCTTTTAATACAAGAGAGGATTTTGCTCTCTTTAGAAGCCACAGCTTGGCATTACATGCCCATTTATTAAGCTTGTGATCTACCAGAACCCTCAGATCCTTCTCCACCATTGATCCCCCAGTTGTACCCCCCTAGTATGTATGATGCGTGCATATTCTTAGCCCCCAAGTTGTACTCAAACGTTTGCATACCCTGGGGGATAAGAATAAGGACAGTAATCATATGAAGCCATTTATTATCACATAGTTGTTTGGCTCCTTTTTAATTCATAATGATAACAGAAATCACCCAAAAGTTTACATACATGTATGAAAAGGCCACAAGGGCTCCTACATGGCAAATACTATAATTTGCCGTGCCATCTCACCACGAATGTGGGTGATGTTCTCAGGACCTAATATTGTATGAATAAATTAAAGACAATGCCAGCAAGGAGCTTACATGTAAAATGGTCCCAAGAAAACTCCTGCGGCTCTTTAATATAACAAATAATGTATATATATGCACTTTAATTTTTGTTACATGCGTTCATGTAACAAAAAACATGTGTACTGAGAACTGTGCGCTCCCAGCACACATGTGCAGTACTCACGGAAAGATCCCAGTCCGCTCTTTCGATCGGGACCTTTCCCGATCATGTGACCGCCGTGACGACGCGTCACATGATCCCTAAACCACGCCCCACCCGCCCCGCCTCCCGGCGTCTGAAAAACTCTTAAAGGGCCTGGAGGCGCCGGCGGGAAGGGGTTAAATAGTATAAAAAAATATAGATGACAATCACTGGATTCAAACTAAAAAACACACCTTCACTGAACACCAATAAATATAAGATGACAAGATTGTCAAGTTGTAAACACGGCCCGGGCCTCACAGGCATACACCCCACACATGCACAGCATAGGCAGCAATCAAGGAACAATGGAAATCTGCAGCAGCATAAATGGAAGATGGAAATCAGTATGATTGACAGGCCTCCGTTCCACTGTGAAGAACTTATTGGTCATTGGTCAATATAAATATTGGTCATTTCGTGGCAGTCCTATATGATAGATCCCTGGAACAACCAGGATGGATCGTGGCTCAGATTTTGGTATATATCAGCTCACTATATAATCAATGAATGAATATGTCAGCCACGAATGGATACCCAACCATCAGAAATTATCTCAATCAGATCTCAGTACAGCGCCGATGTCCATCATAGGCAGCGTTATAATTACAGCCACAAATAGGTGGTTAACAGAAGCGATAGACAGGAGGGAGCTGTTCATGTAAAGAGCAGGGAGCTGCAGAAGCCACAAGCAAACTAGTATACAGCAGATGAGCGGGGACACCAGCATGAGGCTCCTCAGAGCAATCACAGTCCTGGGAAACACTCCTGATGTAGTTAGGTCCCAGCGTACTCTATTCCAGTTCACCACTCCAAGGTGGTCACAGTCACAGGATGCTGCATCCAGAAGAACCAATGCCACATTTGTATAGGATACAGCTCACCCCTCCAAACGTGACAGGTCCAGTTTGATCCCCGTCATCCAACCTACTGATTCGGTATCCAGTTCAGCATGTGGCAATGCTGTATAGGTCAGTCAAGTGGTATCGTGCTAGCCGTCAGCGTGGAGCGACATGATGGAAAGCCACGTGGTGGTACCCAGAGCGCGGGGCGCAGTGATGTTGTGATGTTAAAAAATGTGTTTCACTTATGAGCTTCTTCAGGACATTGTGTTTTTTTATTTTGAATCCAGTGATTGTCATTTATATTTTTTGACACTATTTAATAAAGTGCATATATTTTTTTTCTTATTATATTAAGAGCCACAGGATTTCTCTTTGGGACAACTTTACATGTGAGCGAAAGTTTACATACCCTGGAAAATGTTTGGCCTTGGTACAAACACAGAAGATGATACACACGGGGTTAAAATTGTAATTAGAGATGAGCGAATCGAAGTATCCGAAGTGGAATTCGAGTCGAATATCGGAAAAATTTCGATTCGTGCCGAATCCGAAAAACAGCCTAATTCGGACGCAGCGAATCGAAATTTTTCCGAAAATGGCGGCTGACATGTGCGGCGACGGAGCGGGGATGTCGGGGAAGGCGCGCAGACAAGGCGCGCTGCCCCATAATGCATTCCTCAACGACATGTGATCGCATCAGCCAATCAGCAGCCAGCCAGCCAGCACTGTGTAATGGTCGAGGTATATATATAGCGGCCATTTTGGAAATCTTCATTTGCCTGCAGTCATTTGACAGAGGCAGACCCGCTCTGTACTAGGGACAGGGACAGAGTTAGGGCCACAGAAACGAGAATTGGGGACAGAGAGAAGTTACTTAGGGACAGAGAACCATTACTCAGGGACACAGACTTGTTAATGAGGGCCACAGAATCGTTATTTAGGGACAAAGAAACGCTAGTTAGGGCCACAGAATTCATACTCAGGGACAGACAGAATTTTACTCAGTGCCAGAGAATTGTTACTTAGGGCCACAGAAACGTTATTAGGGCCACAGAATTTTTACTCAGGGACAGACAGAATTGTTACTGAGTGCCAGAGAATTTCTCAGGGACAGACAGAATTGTTACTGAGTGCCAGAGAATTCTTACTCAGGGCCACAGAATTCATTCTCAGGGACAGACAGAATTGTTACTCAGGGACAGACAGAATTGTTACTGAGTGCCAGAGAATTGTTACTCAGGGACAGACAGAATTGTTACTGAGTGCCAGAGAATTGTTACTCAGGGACAGACAGAATTGTTACTGAGTGCCAGAGAATTGTTACTCAGGGACAGACAGAATTGTTACTGAGTGCCAGAGAATTGTTACTCGCACAGACACAAAATTGTTACTTGCACAGACACAGAATTGTTACTCGCACAGACAGAAATTGTTACTCAGGGCCACAGAATTCATACTCAGGGACAGACAGAATTGTTACTGAGTGCCAGAGAATTGTTACTCAGGGGACAGACAGAATTGTTACTGAGTGCCAGAGAATTGTTACTCAGGGACAGACAGAATTGTTACTGAGTGCCAGAGAATTGTTACTCAGGGACAGACAGAATTGTTACTGAGTGCCAGAGAATTGTTACTCGCACAGACACAAAATTGTTACTTGCAAAGACACAGAATTGTTACTCGCACAGACACAGAATTGTTACTCAGGGCCACAGAATTCATACTCAGGGACAGACAGAATTGTTACTGAGTGCCAGAGAATTGTTACTCAGGGACAGACAGAATTGTTACTGAGTGCCAGAGAATTGTTACTCAGGGACAGACAGAATTGTTACTGAGTGCCAGAGAATTGTTACTCAGCACAGACACAAAATTGTTACTTGACAGCACAGAATTGTTACTCGCACAGAATTGTTACTGAGGGCCACAGACAGACAGAATTGTTACTTTGAATTGTTACTCAGGGACACAGAATTGTTACTGAGTGCAGAGAATTGTTACTCAGGGACAGACAGAATTGTTACTGAGTGCCAGAGAATGTTACTCAGGGACAGACAGAATTGTTACTTGAGTGCCAGAGAATTGTTACTCAGGGACAGACAGAATTGTTACTGAGTGCCAGAGAATTGTTACTCAGGGACAGACAGAATTGTTACTGAGTGCCAGAGAATTGTTACTGCACAGACACAGAATTGTTACTGGGTGTGCCACAGAATTGTTACTCAGGGAGACAGACACACAGAATTGTTACTGAGTGCCACAGAATTGTTACTCAGGGACAGACAGAATTGTTACTGGCACAGTGCCAGAGAATTGTTACTCAGGGACAGACAGAATTGTTACTGAGTGCCAGAGAATTGTTACTCACTCAGGGACAGACAGAATTGTTACTGAGTGCCAGAGAATTGTTACTCAGGGACAGACAGAATTGTTACTGAGGGCCACAGAATTGTTATCAGGGACAGACAGAATTGTTACTGAGTGCCAGAGAATTGTTACTCAGGGACAGGGTTACTGACACAGAATTGTTTACTTTGTTACTGAGTGCCAGAGAATTGTTACTCAGGGACAGACAGAATTGTTACTCAGTGCCAGAGAATTGTTACTCAGGGGCCACAGTCAGAATTGTTATCTGAGTGCCAGAGAATTGTTACTCAGGGACAGACAGAATTGTTACTCGAGTGCCAGAGAATTGTTACTCAGGGACAGACAGAATTGTTACTGAGTGCCAGAGAATTGTTACTCTACAGACAGAATCAAAATTCAGTACTTGTACACAGGGACACAGAATTGTTACCTGCAGTGCCAGACACAGAATTGTTACTCAGCAGGACAGGGGACAGAAGAATTGTTACTGAGGTTGCACACGAGAATTGTTTACTCGTGTGGACAAAATTGTTACTTAGCACAAGGCCTGCAGAGAATTGTTACTCGCACTAGCATGCCAGAGAGATTAGTTACTCAGGTAACACAGAATTCCATTACTTAGCACAGGACAGACAGAATTGTTACTGAGTGCCATGAGACAGTTAGGACAGAACAGAATTGTTACGGGAGTGAAAAGGGAATTGTTACTCTCACAGACAAAAAAATTGTTTTCTAAAGAACAAAATTTTTGTTACTCACAGAGAAGAATTTTTTACTCAGGGCCACGGGAATTTTCATATCAGGGCCAGACAAAATTTTTAAATTGAGTGCCAGGGGTTTTGTTACTCAGGGCCCGCAGAAAGAAGTTATTTGGGGTTGCCAGGAATTTTTCTTTTCACAACAAAAAAAATTTTAAACTTGCACAGACACGAATTGTTATTGCACAGACCCCCCAATTGTTACCCCGGGCCCCACAGAAAATTATACCCCGGGACAGACAAAATTGTTATGGGTCCCAAAGGAATTTTCCCTTCTCGGGGCCCACAAAATTTCATACCAGGGACAGACAAAATTTGGGTTACGAGGGAAGACAGAATTTTTTACTGAGTGCCGGGGAAAAATTGTTACTCAGGGCAGCAAAATTTGGGTTACTGAGGGCCGGGAAAAATTGTTACTCTCACAGAACAAAATTGTTACTTGCACAGAAAAGGGAATTTTGTTACTTGCACAGACCCCACAATTTTTTACTAAAGGGCCACAAAAAATTCATACCAGGGCAGACAAAATTTGTTACGGGGGAGTCCCGGGAAAATTTTGTTACCCCGGGGGGACCCCCTAATCGTTGAATTAAATTAGTATTTCAGAAAACATCAGGGAGTGGCAGGGAGGGGGCAATGTTTTAAAGGGGGCGAGCAGACTTTGGGCAGCGGGAGGAAGGGGTCAAAAGGGGCCAGCAGTATTCGCGGCCCAGGGGCCAGGGTCCCCCGGGGGTTATCCAGCGGTCGTTTTCCCCAAAACCCGGACCCCCCCTGCCGTCTTTGTTTTGGTTTGGGGTCGGTCGTTTTTCCCTTTCTTCCCGGGTTTAAACCTTCTGAAAATTTACAAAAAACCCGGTCGGTGGGTAGGGTAAACCCCCCAAAACCCTTTATTTGGATGGCCCGGGACCAAGCCCACAAAAATTCACGTGTCCTTACCGGGCCCTTTGTCCTTTGCTTTTCCCCTTCCCCAAAGGGGAATTTATCGCATGTTGTGGGTCACCCCCACTTTTACAGTGGGGAAAGGGGCTAACAGAGGGCGGTCGGGGAAAGGGGGGGAAAAAGGGGCCCCTTTTCAAGCCAAGCAAAACAAGTACGGGGAGGGGGGAGGGAAAAGGGGTGGCTGGGGTTTAGCCGGTCTAGGACAGGTCTGTTCCGACCCAGACCCCACCCGGGGGGGGGGTATTTGGTGAGGGGGGGGACCCTACTTGATGATGAGGAGGTTGACCCGCAGTTTGGCACCCTCGTCGTCATCGGGGCAATTTTTCCGCATCTTTTCAGGGAAGAGGGGGCAGCTTTGGCAGCGAGCAAAAAAAGTCGGGGGGTGGGTTCCCAGGAAACCAGCAAGCGGGGTTTTCGCATCAGTGTCAGTGGGGCCAAAAGGGTCCCCGGAAGTTTGGGGCACCCGCTCCACTGCGGGCCCTACCCCCGGGCCAGTATGGTGAGGGTTCCGGTTGCCCCGGGGGGAAAAAGTAGCAGCCCACCCATTTAAAAGGGGTTTTAGGGGGGGGCAAATTTTTCCTATGGGTGGTGTGGAAAATTTTTTTCCTCAAGCCCCCGGGGAAAGAAAAGGGTTAGCCTTTGGGGGTGATATGTGGCCAGAAATGCAAGCGTGGCCAGGGGGGCCCATTTTGGGGAAATACAGCGTTGGCCCGCATTTTGCAGCGTCCCCATTGGGGTTTGGGGAAAGGGGAAAAAACCGTGAAAAAATTTCGGCGGTTCTCCCTCCCCCAGCCCCCCTCCATCCCCCGGGCTGGTTACTTGCCCCGTCCCCCGACGTCGTCAATCCCCCACTATAGCCGTAAAGGGGCCCCAACACCTCTGCTGGGGGGATTTTCCCAAATTCTTTTTCCCTTATGTTAGACCCCCTTTTAATCCCCCTTTTCCCGCAACATTTTTCCCCTTAAATC